>PVIA01004467.1:0-137384 GCA_004024845.1 Tonatia bakeri
TAAAGAACTATGTATGACACTTCCACATAGGAAATTTACCGTTGTTTAAGAACAGGCATGTCAAGGCCGCTGCTTTAAAAAGGTCATAACAATAGAGAGGAAGCAAAAAGCAAAGGCTGGAAATTTCATTTAGCTGTATTTGTGCAGACATAGCACCATAAAAACCTCATTGTTATGAAGTATTTTCAAATCAAATAATTATTTAGGTAATGCTTTAGGTGATCTGAATTTAGAATCCATAAATCAGTTTTACTTGTTTTGCTATTACATGAGCTGAAAGGCACATTATCACTCAGCCCTAAATACACAGTACCTAAAACACACAGGATCTAAAGTCTTCATTCTACCTAGATCTATATAAAACCGAAATCATTTCATGCTTTTTATTGAGTTTTAAGACAGAAACAAATGAATAGAATTGTTTTTTCAAACCTGTTTTGATGTAAATATCTTCTCATGTCTTCTGTTTTTTGAAACTCCCTCATGGGTACTGGCTTTACTGGTGAACCCTACACCAAAAAACAAAACAAAAACAAACCAAAAATAAATCAATTTAACATACATACCCAGAACACTGTGATTACACGATACACATTCAACTTGGCATTTAGGGACATGTATATCACACTAAAAAATATTATAAACAGAATCTTCAAATGTGAATTTTTATGTTTAAAGCATTATAGGCGATCTTACTGCTTTGGTAAACACAAAACTACTCATAATACAAAAATGTTTATTTTATTTTCAAAAAAGTAGATTTCCATCTCACTGCATTATGTAAAGTATAGTGGTCATACAGTATGAATGCATGATAAGATGTTTGAGTTGAAAAGGATCTTAGAGATCACCTAGTACAAACTTCCACCTAGAACAGAAATTCCTACGTACCCTACCAGTAATAGGGAGTTCATGGGGCAGATCGCATTTCTTCTTCATCATCATCACAAACTGTTACTTATATTAGTCATACACATAGACCCGGGATGTTGGTGGAATATCAAGATAAAGAAAAAAGTAATTTCTTTTGATGGTAAAATGTTAATTAATGAGAAATACTGGCAAATAATTTATAAACTAAAGTGTAAAGGTCATTTCAAAAAACATTACTGAGGAAAATCAAGCAGACTTAAGTGATATGCACCACATACTGAAAAATAAAATTATAAATCAAAGAAACTTGAAGGTTATCACAGCATGTGTTTTGTCAAATGAAAATTTATAGAAATAATGCAGTCTTATTTCAACACTAAAAATAATCTTCAAAATGGGTGTTCTTGAATAAAAAGAAAACAAACATCTAAAAAGTATATCTATCTACCAAATGTAAAACTAGTTATGGTCTAGCTCCAAAAAACAGGTACATCACATATAACTAGAAAATCTTTGGTGAGTTATTGCAAAGAGCTAAAGCTGTCTGAGTATGAAAATCATATAAAATGAGTTACAATTTTAGAATTCTGATGAGAAAATAATTATTCTAATTTCAGTCAACATGGCTTTTTAAAAATAAGCAAAAATCTCTTCTAGTGTGTAACCACCAGGGATTTATCACCCTGTTGTACACTTCAATTATCTGAAACTATTGCCAAAAGGTAGATGAAATTTTCACAAAATGAATGTGACACTGGTTTAACTTTTTAAAAAAAGATGTCATATTCTACAAATGTAAATCATACCCTATTTTATCATAGTACTTCTATGTATGTGAGAGTTATTATAATCACTTTGAGTAGAATTACCTCATTTATACAGCCTAATTAACCATAGAATGATCAAAGAGAAAGACCACAAGAAAAAAGATTCCCTTTAAGATTATAGTGTGCATTGTTAATTTTCACTTTATTGTGAATCAGTTGCTCTTACAGGGATGTTTACAGCCTGAACCACAGTGGGTTCATTAATCACCTACTACACACTGCTATCTTTGGGTTGCAGGACTTTGGTTTATATAACTTCATCCAACTTTAAATATGAGTGTCTTTGCCTTCAGACAGGAAACCCAAAGGATTTTTAAAAAGAATGATAATACCACTCCATAATATGCCCCATTTGAAGTGATTATTCTCTATTTCATGACTCTCCAAAAAGGCCCAAGTGTTTCTCAACAACCCCTGCTTAGAGCCTGGGACCAACTCCAGACATCAACACACACACACTGAAATGGAGTCATTTTATTACGCTGACTAGATACACTGAAGAATGCTATTTCTACTTGAGACCCTTGGGGAATTGGCAGAGAGTCTGCAGTGGACTGAATGCTCACTTGTTTCATAAGGCAACTCAATGCTCCACTCTAAGAGACACCCAAGAATTTTAATAGAAAACAATTCATATTCTCTGTGACTGAGCATAAAAGCTCCAATATAATTAAGCTCATTATAAAAATTGTATGGGTCTGGCCATTTCTGTCCCAATGAAATGCCGCATCAAACAATTCCTCCCCTATCCCATTTGCAGAATGACTTGTCTCACCATTGTAGAAGGTCAGGAGGACCCACTGCTATTTGGTCTACAAAGGTGTGTACTGTATAAAATATTCAGAAAATGGAAAGGTTTTATGACCTAGATCTCCACTTGCACCTATTAAGACAGTAGAATAAGGGCTATAATCATCCAGAACAAAGTGTGAGAAACAGTCAAGTTAGCAAAGTTAACTCACCCAGTACCAAGAAGCAACTTGACTCAAAATGGATTAGAATGAAGCACAAGACAAACAATCCAGAGGCATTCTTTTTACTTTTTGATGTTTGGACTCTCCCATCAGGGAAAGAAAACTCTCTGTTCCAAGTATACAATTCATGCCCCCAGCTTCCAAAAATCCAATCCCAAGTAATCAGATTTGGGGGGAGGGTAGACTGACAAAAAAAATTCTATAGTTAAGTTTGTATGTTGCTCCAAAAGTCATCGGTTTGGTTCAATTCTTAATTACTGATCAAAACATGATTTATCAGTTAGTAATAATACACCTATCAGAATGGCCATCATCAATAAATCAACAAACAAGTGCTAGCAAGGATGTGGAGAAAGGGGAACCCGTCTGTACTGTTGGTGGGAATGCAGACTGGTGCAGCCACTGTGGAAAGCAGTATGGAGTTACCTCAAAAAGTCAGAAATAGATCTGCCCTTTGACCCAGTGATTCCACTTCTGAGAATTTATCCGAGCAACCTGAATCACTGATTTGAAAGAACATAAGCACCCCTATGTTCCTTGCAACGTTATTTACAATTGTCAAGATTTGGAAGCAAAGTGCCCACCAGTAGATAAAACAACTCTAAGACGTTTACACAATGGAATACTACTCAGCCATAAAAAAAGAAAAATTTACCCTTTTTGACAGCAGATTGACCTGGAGAACATTATGCTATGTGAAGTAAGCCAGTCAGAGAAAAACAAATACCCTATGATTTCATTCGCATGTGGAATCTAATGAATGAGCTGAACTAACAAGCAAAACAGAGACAGACTCATAGGTAGAAGGATGACAGCTGGAGGCAGGATTGGGGAGTGGAGGGATCAAGAAAAAAAAGAAAAAGGACTCATGGACATGGACGACAATGTGGTGCTTGCAGGGGGGGGATGGGTGTGAAAGAGGGCATGAGGGGGATAAGTGGTAATGGAAAAAATATAATAATAAAAACTATTATTAAAAACAGTGATAACAGTGAAAAGCATCATATTCCTTTGCATTTTCTTCAAAGGCATAGGATATTATTAGGATACCTTTAATTCCTTTTTCAAAATTCTAAAATTGTTTTATTTGAACAAAATAAACTTAAACCCTATTTGAGACTACGGTCTGATTTTTAAAAAAATGAATCTGGAAATAATTAGTAATGAAATTAGAACTGAAAATAAAACAAATAAGCCTAAATGAACAAGTCACTACTATGACAGAAATTTATACCACCATAAATTATTTTTACTAGGGGACAGCGACACTGTTAGGTTTAAATGTGTGTACCACCTCATGAGAGATTCGCCGTTGCTCAATGTACGCCATGAACTGTGAACTGAGGCTGTCTGAGTCCGGGCCCCTGGGCTGTCTCGCCTCGTCCTCTTCGTCCTCTGCAGCACAGCTGTCAATGTAGTCAATCTGGTCCAGGTCATGCTCTGCTGTCCACATCACACACGCCGGAAAAAACATCCACATTAGAGAGCTAGTGAAAGACATTAAATTGCATTCTTTCCTTTTCCCTAACATTTTCTATTCTGAAAGCGGAAGAAATGAGTTTACATTATGTAACGCCTTTATTACTTAGCCCTTGACCACTCACAGAAACAGGCTCCAGACAAATCTTAGCCCTAGTGCACTAGTGGGTAATTACTGGAATACAGACCTCTAGTAGTTCTTTTCCCTTAGGATAGCTCTTTACTGTTTAAAATAAGACAATCTGAGTTTGTGACACAGAGGGGGAATAATTTTAAACATCGAAAGGTACATCTTTTAGGTTCTTTCCCCATATTTTAGATTTGGGATGTAAACATATTTCCCTTTGAAAAGGTGGACGGCATGAAACCTAACACAATCAAGCCAAAAGAAAAGAGTAATGGTGGGAGGAAAATACACTTGAGGATGAAGAAATAGATACTGACTGCTGCTTCCCTTCCTATAACTGGTGTCCATAACGAGAACAAAGGTATTCTATTTTAAAAATGGTTTTCTAGAGGTCAACACTGTAGATATTTTAGATAGTTTATGGATAGAAGAAAATCATTTGGGAAATTTTTCCTTCTCAAAATGTTTTGGGGTGGGGAGAAAAATATAAATAAAATTTAACCACATCATTAAGTGTGGGAATGCCCCATTATTTTTAAGTTTAGAAAGTAATCATTTTTAAAAGCCTGTTAAAATAGCACACTAGGGAAAAAAAAACTTGCTAGTTCTTTGATGGTTTTTTCAGAGATGTATTAAACCCCAGTTACTATTGTATGAAGGTGTACAGAATGCCTAAAAGGTGCAGTTTCTGGGAACAGTGAATTTGGAGAATTCCATAACTGCAGTTAATACAAAAATAAATTTTGAGTTACCAGAGTTATTAATATTAATAGGTACACCCACATTAGAAACCAGGTACAGAAATGCATTTTTTTTTCCAGTGTGCTAAAACTTGTGTGGCTAAATAAACAGTTAATTTTGTTATGACTAATTCTAAAGAAAGCAACATCACATTTTCATTTCAAGAGAAATAGAATGTAAGCCATAAAAGTGAACCACAAATGTAATTTTACATTATCTAGTAGACACGTTTTCAAAAACGCAAAAGAAAAGGTGACTAATTTTATAATATTTTTATTTTGTCAAATATATCTAAAATATTATCATTACTACATATAATCAATATAAAACGTTACTAATATTTTACATTCTTTTTTCATGCAAAATCTTCAAAATCTGATGTTTTACACTTATAGTACATCTCCATTCAGAAAAGCCACATTTCAAATGCTCAATAACCACATGTGGTTAGTGTCTACCATACTGGGCAGCACAGATATAGACATTATTTTAAGTCAGAAATGAACCAATGAGAAAGACATCTCATATACAAGCAAGATTAAAAAGAAAACTACTGAAATATGAATAAAATAAGTGACAGGAATAAAAAAAGAATATAGTATGGTAAGAAAAAATGACAGCAAACTGCTGAATTGAAATCATGATTCAGAGACAAAAGCTCCGCTCAGATAACATAATGGATTTCTGGAAAATCAAAGTTATTTCTCCCTTATAGCTAACCCTCAAAATTTAATAATTAGGATTTGGTAATTCAAACTAAAGCAATATTAAAGAGAATACTACAATCAAGAGTCTACCTCAAAAGTACAAGGAAGCAAAAAAGTCTGTTAATGAACTATAAAAACAATTAAAAAATGAAAAAAAATTAAATCACAAATTTTAAAATACCAGAATAAGGAAAACTCAAGATTCAGATGCCCTGGAAAAGCACAATTCCAGATGAAAGAAAATGTAAGAACAGCACTGAATTCCTAAAAGAGGTCAAATAATGACCATACACAAAAAAAGTCTTTTGAAAGGAAAACGGTACTTCAAAAGAAGATCCAGGTTAAATCAAAGTTAACAAAGGTCTAGTCCAGGTAAAATGTCTTTAATAAAGTTTCCTCCCAAAATGAAAATAAGAGAGAAACACTGTATTTTAACTGAGAGCCTCAACACAGAGAAATCCAAGTTTAATCCTAATAGAAAACCATTTTTTCACACCATGTGAAAAGAGAAAGTCTTGTGTTTGCTTTTTAAAATACTTTATTAATTTATTTTTAGAGAGACAGGAAGGGAAAGACAAAGGGAGGGAGAGAAACATCAATGTGTGGTTGCCTCTCACATGCCCCCCAGTGGGGACCCTACCAGCAACCCAGGCGTGTGTCCTGACTGGGAATCACACCAGCCACCCTTTAGTTAACAGGCCAGCACTCAATCCACTGAACCACACTAGCCAGGGCAAGAAGAGAAAGTCTTTAAGAGCTGAAGAATATCCAGATATACAAATCAAAGGAGTAGGTGTGGAAAAGACCACTTGAAAGAGTTACAGTGGCCCTTGGCTGGGTGGCTCGGTTGGTTGAAATATCATCCGGTATACCAAAAAGGTTGTGGGTTAGGTTCCCAATTGGGGTGAATACAGGAGGCAACCAATGGATGTTTGTCTCTCACATCCATGTTTCTTTCTCTCAAATCAATAACATATCCTTGGGTGAGGATTAAAAAAATAAAACTTAAAAAAAAAAAACTAGAGTGATTATAAAGACTTCAGATGTCAATCAGGAACTGTTTACCTCCACCATTTGTTACTACTAAACTGCTGCGATTCTCTTGATACTGGTTTTCTCTTCGTAGTCTTTGTTCTTTAGTAATTTCTGCTACTCGAAGAGGTAAATCTGAAAATTCATCTGTAGGCTTAAAAAATAGCAGAAACCTTAAGAAACATCATCCTAAATTTTACACAACAAAGTATTTAAAAGCATGGATATAATATAAACTCATTAAAATTTATACTTAAGAAACAGAGGAAAAGTTCTGAATATGCGCAATGGTGACAATTTCTCAACAATGTTAATGTACTTGATGCCATTAAATGTACACATAAAAATGGTTAAAATGACAAATTGTACGTGTATTTGACCACAATTTAAAAAAAAAAGAAGGGCATATATGACTCTATAAATATGTATACGTATGTACATGAACTCGAAATACAGGTATATCTATGTACCTGTATGGATATAGCCACAGTTATGAAGACACCAATCCACACAAATACAGAAGCAATTCCAAATTCCAAATTGGCGGTTGTCTGAAATTACTTTGCTTTGAACTTCCAATGAAGTAATGTTAAATCTTGCTAAACAAAAGTTGATTTAATCATTTAAACCAATCTATAGCTAAAATATTGTATCTTAGTAATTTTCAAAAAGAGAAAACATAATACTAATAATTAAATAAAAGAGAACCATGATACAATGAGCCAAGAAAGTTGTTTATCTTGAGCATGTGGATATTCTTCACTAAGGTTCCCTTCTCTTTATCCATTAGCTGTTACTGACTCAGTTCCCACTTAGGTTTTTAGGATATAAAATTATTTATATAAGATAATGAGGTAATAAAGATGCAAAACACACATGGTAAAAAAACATAATACCATTTTTGGATGGTATGACTATGTGGGATTTTTACCATTATCTTGGCTTTTCTGTATTTTATGGAATGGTAAATTGAGCCCAATTAAGAAACTTTTAATTTTCATCATTTTATTTTCTGTTAATCAGGAGCTATAATGTGCAGAAGAGAGTAACACTTACTTCATTCCCTGACCATCTCTTATCACCACTGTCAACGCTATTGAAACCCGAATCAAGAGCTCCATAAGGGCGACCAGAGTATAATTCTTCGTGGCTGCCAAAAAGAGACATTAGTTATTACTGCAAAGTTTGATATATTAAAATTAACATTTGAAATAAATCAGATTCAATTTTATAAACAAACATTTTCATGGCATTCAGAGACTTAACTATTCAGAATTAAATGACCATTCTTTTCATTTTTGAATATGAGAAGTTCCAAATTAAACTAGAGTAAACAGAATAGTATAATAAGCTCCCAGGTACTTATTACCAGCTTCAAAGCTAACAGTCTGCCATTTTTGTTTCATCTGTTCTTCCACCCACTCCCAATGCCCCTCTCCTTTGGTTTTATTTTTAACAGTACTCTTACATACATTGAAATGCACTCACCACAATTAAAGATATCCTTGATATAACAGACACCTCTATCATGATACAGGATATTTCTACTTTGCCAGAAAATTCCCACATATCCATCCTTTCCCAGTGAATTTTCCTCACCTGGCTGCTGTGTGCTCCTAAGAGGCAAACTCCATTCTGATTTTTTTCATGTTATTATTAGTATGGAAGGTAGAATAATGGTCCCCCAAAATGCCCAAGACCTTATCCATAGAACCTATAAATATATTCCTTTACATGGCAAAGGAGAATCAGGGTTGCAGATAGAAATTAAGTTGTTAATCAGATGACCTTACAATAGGGAGATTATCTTGAATTATCTGAATGGGCTCACTGTAATCGCAAGGGTCTTAAGAGTTAAAGAGGGAAGCAGAAGAGCTCATCATGATGCCACGCTGGCTTGAAGATGGAGGAAGGGGATCAACTACCAGTAATGCAACAGCCTCTAGAAGCTGAAAAAGGCAACGAAATGTTTCCTACTGAGAGCCTACAGAATAGAATGCAGCTTTGCCAGCATCTTACTGAGACCAGGATTTATAATTCTGACCTACAGAACTGCAAGACAATAAATTTGCCTTGTTTAAACCTCTAAGTTTTTGGTAGTTTGTTATGGCAGCAATAGAAAAGTAATACAATTAGTTTTACTAATTAAGTAACTCATAAATATGGAATTATATATACTCTTTTTTAAATTCAGCATCACGTCAGTGAAAACCTCGAGGTTTTTAATACCTTGCAGTAAATGAATGAATAATATGGTGGTTTTTAATACCTTGCAGTAAATGAATGAATAATATGGTAAGTGTAGATTGAACTTTAAAAAACACTGCCAATCTGTTTTCAGTAGTTACATCATTCCGCATTCTCACCAACAGTGTGTTTGAGTTCAAGCTGCCAACACTTGTATTCTCAGTGTTTAATTTTAGCTGTTCTGATGGGGGTAAAGTATTATCTCACTGTGGCTTTAATTTATATTTTTCTCATGACTTGTGACACTGATTATCCTCTTGTGTGCTTATTGGTCACTCATTTACCTTCTTTTGTACAACGTTTAAATCCTCTGTCCATTTTTAAATGCAGTTATCAATAATCTTTAAAAAATATTTTTGCTAAGTAAAAGAAGCCAGACTCAAAACACTATATAATGCTTTATTTCCTTTGTATGAAATTCTAGTACAGGAAAAACTACAGAGACAGAAAGATCAGTAGTTGCCTGAGGCAAAGGAAAAGGGGAAAAATTTACTATACAAATGTGCAAGAAGGTGATGGAAATATTACGTATCTTGATTGTGTTGTATAGTTTCACGACTGTATCCATTTACTAAGACTAATTGAACTGCACTCTCAAAATGTGTATTTTATTATTTGAAAATTATATCTCAATAGAGCTGTTTTAAAAAAATCTGTCAAATCAGTTTTGCCAAAGCAGATGTCCCATTCAGACAGTTCTCTAAGCCATGTATGACATCACAGGTGCTCCACAAGCTCGCTGACATTTTATGTTGTCAGTCTTAATTTCAGATATTCTACCGGGGGTAACTTAATTTGCATTTCTACATGTGCTCATTGGTCACTTACATATCTTTCTTTGTGAAGTGTATGTTCAAGATTTTTGTCCATTATTTAATTGGGTTGTTTGTCTTTTTAATATTAATTTGCAGGTATTCTTTAGACAGATTGGAAACAAGTCCTTATTGTATATGTATTTTACAAATATTTTCTCCAAATCTGTGGTTTACCTCTTCATTTTCTTTTTCTTTATTTGAATATTTTAGTTATTTGTTCTTAGAGAGAGGGGAAGGGAGGGAGAAAAAGAAAGAGAAACATCTAGGCATATACTTTGACTGGGAATCGAACCAGCAACCTTTAGTTTTGTAAGACAATGCCCAACCCACTGAGCCACACTGGTCTGAACTACCTGTTCCTTTTATTAGTATTTTCTTTTCATAATAGATGCCTTTATTTTTATTTATTTATCTAAAGAGCTTTGATGAAATCTCTCATTTTTTACGGTTATACCTTTGTGTCCTCAGAAACCACTGCCTATTCCAAGTCAAAGTTTTACAGCTTTAGTTTTACCTTGTTCTTAAACATACTATAAAAGTTAGCTTAGACTTCCAGCCAAGATGGAAGCATAGATCCTCACACAACCAAAAGATGGACAACAACAAATTTAAAAACAAAAAAACAACCAGAACTGATAGAAGATCAAACTGTATGGAAGTCTGACAACCAAGGAGTTAAAGAAGAAACATTCATCCAGACTGGTAGGAGGAAGAAGACAGGCAGCCAGGTGGAGAGGACTCTTGGCCAGGCAGCAGCTGGCAGACCAGGAGAAGCAGTGGCTTGCAGTCTGGGCAGTCCCACATTCTTGTGTAGATAAATGAGAATGAACAAATGGGGGATAGGAGAGACAGCAAAACCCAGGGTTCCAGCTCGGGGAAATAAAGCCTCAAAGTCTCTGACTGAAAACACCTGTGGGGGTAGAGGCTGCAGTGGGAGAAACTCCCAGCCTCACAAGAGAGTTCACTGGAGAGACCCACAGGGTCTTAGAAGGTACACAAACCCGCCCACCCAGGAATCAGCACCAGAAGGGCCCAATTTGCTTGCGGGTAGCAGGGGAAGTAACTGAAACCAGCAGAAGGCAGAGCAAGCAGCACTGTTCCCTCTTGGACCCTCCCTCACATACAGCATCACAACACAGAATGTGGGTTTCCCTGCCCTGGTGAACACATAAGGCTCCACTCTTACTATGTAACAGGTGCTCTGGGCCAAAAAGCATGGCCGAAATGAAAGAACAGATCAAAGCTCCAGAAAAAAATACAATTAAGTGACCAAGAGATGCTCAATCTATTAGATGCACGATTCAAAACACTGGTAATCAGGATGCACACAGAATTGGTTGAATATGGTTGCAAATTAGAGGAAAAATTGCTATGCAAAGCTATGCAAAGTGAAGGCTATGCAAAGTGAAATAAAGGAAAATGTACAAGGAACCAACAGTGAAGGGAAGGAAACCGGGACTCAAATCAACGATTTGGAGAAGGAAGATAGAAACATTCAACCAGAAAAGAATGAAGAAATAAGAATTCAAAAAAAATGAGGAGAGGCTTAGGAACCTCCAGGACATCTTTAAATGTTCCAACATCCAAATCATAGGGGTGTCAGAAGGAGAAGAGAAAGAGTAAGAAGTTGAAAACTATCTGAACAAATAATGAAGGAGAGCTTCCCCAATCTGGCAAAGGAAATAGACTTTCAGGAAGTCCAGGAAGCTCAGAGTCCCAAAGAAGCTGGGCTCAAGGACGAACACACCAAGGCACATCAGAATTACATTTCCCAAGATTAAAGATAAGAAGAGAATCTTATCTCTAAAATCAGCAAGAGAAAAGGAGACAGTTACCTACAAAGTAGTTCCCACTATACTATCAGCTGATTTCTCCAAAGAAACCTTACAGGCAAGAAGGGGCTAGAAAGAAGCATTCAAAGTCATGAAAGGCAAGGATCTACATTCAAGATTATTCTATCCAGCAAAGCTATCATTTAGAATGGAAGGGCAGATAAAGTGTTTCCCAGATAAGGTCAAGTTAAAGGAGTTCATCATCACCAAGCTCTTAATGTATGAAATGTTAAAGGGACTTATGTGAGAAAAAGAAGATCAAAACTATGAACAGTAAAATGACAACAAACTCAGTTATTAACAACCAAACCTAAACAAAGACAAAAACAAAAACAAACTCAGCAAACAACTAGAACAGGCACAGGATCACAGAAATGGAGATCACATGGAGGGGGAAAAGTTACAGAGAATAAGTAGCATAAATGGGAGGCAGAAAATAGACAGGGGGGTGTTAAGAATAGTATGGGACATGTAGAAGCCGAAGAACTTATATGTATGACCCATGGACATAAACTAAAGGGGGAGAACGTGGGTGGGACAGATTGTGCAGGGTGGAGGGGAATAAAGAGGGGAAAAATGGGACAAATGTAATAGCATAATTAATAAAATATATTTTAAAAAGCTAGCTTAATTAGAAACCTAAAACATATGAAGTCTATTTTTCAATGGTCTATTAGCATTTTATTTAATAATCCTGCCTAGGCTGAAAAATAACTTGCAATGTGCAAATTCAAAAGTGTTCTTCTGGTATTCAATTTTGTCATCTGTATTTTCTTACATAGTTCGTGTACATAACTTTAAAGTGAAAGCTTTATATCAACTTAAAGACAGAAGAAAAAAAACCTTAGGTGAATACAAGACAGTTTTTATAACTTGTCAATTATTTTACTGATAAAGATCTTACTTTGGTCCTGACCAGGGTGGCTCAGTTGGTTGAGTGTCATCCTGCAAAGTGAAAGGTTGGCGGTTCCATCCCCGGGCAGGGTGTGTAGGAGAGGCAACTGACCAATGTTTCTCTCTCACACTCATGTTTCTCTCCCTTTTGCTCTCCCCCCGCCCAAAAGAAATAAATAAAATCTAAAATAAGAAAAGAAAAGAAAAAGAAAGCACTTGGGAAAGTTTAACATCAGGGTTTAAAAAAAGATCTTACTTTGTGTGTGACAATATACAGACCTATGTATCCAGTGTACTAAACATGCTGATATGACACGTCTGCTCTTATACTTGTTTTAGAATCCAGATCTTAAGGACAGGAGCTATGTGTGTTTTATTACAGCAAAGTCAGGCCAAGGCATAAAATTTTAAAAGCTTTCCAATGAAATATGTATTTACACCACACTTAAAAAAATTATTTTCTGCAGCTGCCAAAAGAAATATGTGTATTTCAAGAATTACTCTAAGTTTTTCAAGTAAAGATATTCAGAGCTCTGGAGGATACTGTTTATCTACTGTAACACATTTTCTATCAAGTGGTCAATCAAAATAAGCCTAACTTTACTGTGGTATTTCTCAGTGGGCAGCATAAAGAACATTAATACAATCTTTTCATTATGCTATTTTATTATTTTATTCAGGGACCTTTAGTTCTCTACATATTTGCTCTGGCTCAGAGATTAAACTAATAAGATTAAAGTATGATATGCAGGTTTACTAATTTTCCAGGTTTGGTCAGGATATTCCTGATTTTAGCACTATAATTCCTATGTCCAGAAAACCCCTTAGTCCCATGCAAAGCAGGACAGATGGTCACCCTACATATTATTATGGCCTTCAGGGGGTCAGGACAGAGTTCTGCCAGCCAGGCCCCAGCTGTGCCCTGTCAGAAAGTCCTACCTCCCTAATAAACTACCTTGATTCAAATGCGGAAGTGATTTCTCTGGAGCAGGAAGATAAACTGAAGTCAATAGAGTACAGTAAGGAGTTTCAAAGATGACTTTTAAACTAGCTCAACAGATCTAGACTAACAACTTGGTACCATCATTTACTAGCCATATGATTTTACCTTGTTTAATTTATCACAACTTCTATTTTCTTGTAAGTTAACAAACAGAAAAAGGTTAACAACACCTTACCTTGGAGAGTTGCTATAAAGAGTAATTGACCCTGGCTGTTGTGGCTCAGTGGATAGAACACAGGCCTGTGAACCAAAGGGTCACCAGTTCAATTCCCAGTCAGGGAACACGCCTGGGTTGTGGGCTCGGTCCCCAGTAGGGGGAGCATGAGAAGCAACCACACATTGATGTTTCTTTCTCTCTCTTTCTCCCTTCCTTCCCCTCTCTCTAAAAATAAATTAATAAAATCTTAATAAAAAAGAGTAATTGAGAAAATATAAGGTAAGGACTTCCAAAAACCCTAACTGGCACAAAGCATTAATTAAAAGTTAGTTATCAATCTATGAAGAAAGCACTTTTTAAAAAGATTTTATTTATTTATTTTTAGAGAGAGGGGAAGGATAGGAGAGAAAGAGGGAGAGAAACATCAATGTGTGGTTGCCTCTCACATGCCCCCATATGGGGACCTGGCCCACAACCCACACATGTGCCCTGACTGGGAATCGAACCAGTGACCCTTTGGTTCACAGGCTGACACTCAATCCACTGAGCCACACCAGTCAGGGCAAGAATGCACTTTCAATAAAGAACATTTCCTGTTATAACAAGTCACTAAAGCGGCTTCATTTGAGTTAGTTCACCACACATTTACTGAATGCCAGGCAGTGTTCCAGATCCTAAGAATATAAATATGATGGTCATTGTTTTCACTAGCCCAGGCTTGTTGTAGAGAATTAATTTCATTACTGGGGTTACAGAATCAGGACTTTTCTTATCAACAGCTTAGTCTTTCCTCAGTTTTCTTTCACTGCTATAACCTCATAAATAAATATATTTGGTCTATAATATAAATCTGCTTAAAATCATTTCAACAAAAAAGCATAGGTCACTAGAGTTCACTATTGAGAAATATGTGTGCCATTGTATAAAATGAAAATGTTATCACAGCAATGCCCATTGCAAAAGGAGTTGGAAACATTTACACCTGGAAATTAGTAAAACATTTGTGATCTTCAAAAAATTGTTTACATAAGATTGTATGTTCCTTTTGCACTATGCAAAAGTATTTAGAAAGTTACATGTAAGGACTAAAAGTACCACAGCACCTAATTTGTGTTGAATACCTGAAGAGCTACAAAATTAATAAAAACTCTCTTTAGTAAGACAGGACATTTAAGACTAAATTGGTTCTGGATCACAGCACACAGCTAGTAACTATAATGACTATATTTCTATTTCTATAAGGATTTCTGATCAGTAAAGCACTTTCACACACAGGTCATTTGATCCTCAGAACTACTGTTAGTGTATAAACAGAATAAAGATTATATTGAGGAAGAACAGAGTAAAGAAGAAATTGAGGCTTGAAGAGATTAAGTGAACTCCCCAAAAGTATGAGATTCACAGCTAGAACCAAAACCGTCTGATTCCACGATGGAATTTTAAATAAATTTATTGCCAACTACAATTCAATTTCACTAATCTGTACCACAGTGAGGAAGACAAGAAGTTATACAACCGCATTCACTGGTGCACGAGGAGAAGGAAATATTTTAAATAGTATATACAAATATATAAATTTTCTACATATATGTATACATTTTTAAATTTCTGGTACATTCTGAAACCGTTACAAATAAAGTAGCATAACTCTGGAGTAAATAGAAAATAGAGAGATGGATTAATCTACTGAGCATCATTAAGAATTACTATAAAGCCCTGCCTGAGTAGCTCACTTGGTTAGAGTTTCATCCTGATACACCAAGTTTGTGGGGTTTGATCCCCAGTCAGGGCACATACAAGAAGCAACCAATGAATGCATAAATAAGTAGAACAACAAAGCAATGTTTCTGTCCCACTCCCACTTCCGCTCCCTTCTCTCCCTTACTCCCCCAAGACGAATTTTTAAAGAAAACTTTGTGGGGGGGGGGGGAAGCATTACAGGGACTGTAATACATTGGTTCTACAATTGCTAATTCCTCTGGAGAGACATAACATATTCATGGTACTTAGACTTTCCATTTTAGAAAGTTTTCTCCATTGACTCAAGCTTCCTTTTATCTCTTAGAAACACATAAGTCTCTTGACAGGTTTTTTTGATATATGTTCTTAAAGTAATATCATCGGGATTGCTATAGCAAAAAAAAAAAATTGGGCCAAGACAAAGGACAGAATCACAGGTCCTACAATAGCACTACACCCCTTAGTTAAAACTCATTATTCATACAGCTCATGATGCTTCTTCTTTAGTTTCGTTAGTATACTCTCACATATACCTTACCCAGGATTCACTATTAACTGTGTTACACTCAAAACACACAGGCAGAAGTAGCAGTAGCAGTTTCATTTTCCTATTCTATTATTTCACGAGAGAAAAACTTTTTTCTTAGCAAATAGATTTACTCCAAGGGAGAAAATCAATTAGTGTTTATATAAAATAAAATCTACTTTTATTTGTTGTACATCTTTTAAGAATATAGGTGCAGAAAACTTTTAATGAAAATTTTAAATAGTAAATTCAAAACTTCAATGAGGAAGAAATAAAGGGTTGTAGATTTATTGTCAAAACGGAGGCATAGGTAAATGCGCTTTGCTTCCTCATGCAACCACAGAAGGAATTACAACTAGACCTTAAAACATCCAGAATCTTAAAAAAATCGAGCTGTATAGAAGTCCAACAACCAAGATGTAAAGAAGCTACATCCATCCAGATGGGTAGGAGGGGTGGAAACGGGTGGAGAGGCATGGAAATGCACTGTGGCGTGAACAGATGACAGTAGCAAAATGGTCATTCCCACATTCACATGTGGTGGATAAAAATCAGGAGGGATACCTTGGTAGTAAGATCAGAGCCCCAGGCTAGACCACACAGCCCACGGTTGCAGTGCCAGGAAGATAAATCTCCATAATTTCTGGCTGTAAAAATCAGTGGGGGTTGAGGTGGTGGGAAAAACAGCTGAAATTTTAGGTGACTGTGCTTAAATGGCCCACATGGACTAAGAATGTACACAGACCCACCTCCTCTGAAATGCAACATCAGAGCAACAGTAGGAAGGGCACCAGTTGCACACATAACTGGAAATTGGGCAAGTGCAGGCCAAACCTCCAGAAGCCAGACAGCAGCATTGTCCCCTCTCTAAGTTCCGCCCCCAAACCCCAAAACAGAGCCACAAAGTGGTGAAGTGGGTAGCCCTGCGCAGGCGATTACCTAAGGCTCTGCTCCATACAGTGTACAGGTGCCTTTTATACAACAGGTCATAATACTAAAACAGGGAGTCAAGGCAGCTCTACCTAATATGTAGAAACAAACACAGGGAGGCTGCCAAGTTGAGGAAACAAAGAAATAAGTCCCAAATGAAAGACTAGAACAAAATGCAAGAAAAAGAACTAAATGAAATGGAGATAACAAACCTATCATATGCAGATTTTACAACAATGGTTACAAAGATGCTCAAAGGACATTCTGAGTATTGAAACAACATAAAAAACACTCAGGAAGAAATGAAGATTACACTACTTGAAATAAAGAAAAAATCTTCAGGGAACCAACAGTGGAGAGGATGAAGCCAGGATTCAAATCAACCATTTGGACACAAGGAAGAAATAATCATTCAACCAGAACAGAAAGAAGAAAAAACAATTAAAAAAAAAAATGAGGATAGTGTAAGGAGCCTTTAGGACATCTCCAAATGTACCAACATCTGAATCATAGGAATGCCAGAAAGAGAAGAGGAAGAGCAAGAAATTGAAAACTTATTAAAAAGAATAGTGAAAGAAAACATCCCTAATTTGGTGAAGGAAATAGACATAGAAGTCCAAGCAGCACAGACAGTCTCAAACAAATTGGACCCAAATAGAACCACGCCAAGACACATCATAATTAAAATGCCAATAAATAGAGAATTTTAAAACTAGCAAGAGAAAAGCAGACAAGACAATTACCTAAAAAGGAGTTGCCATAAGACTATCAGCTGATTTCTCAAAAGAAACCTCACAGGCAAGAAAGGGTTGGAAATAATATCTCAAAGTCATGAAAGGCAAGGACCTATATCCAAGATTACTCTATTCAGGAAAGGTATCACTTAGAATGGAAGAGCAGATAAAGTGCTTCCCAGGTAAGGTAGATCTAAAGGAGTTCATCATTACCAAGACTTTATTACATGAAATGTTAAAGGGACTTATCTAAGACACAGAAGATTAAAAACTACAAACAGTAAAATGACGACAAACTCACAACTATCAACAACTGAAACTAAAAAAAACAAACAAAAAAACCCCCTAAGTAAACAACTAGAATTGGAACAGAATCACAGAAATGGAGGTCACATGGAGGTTTATCAGTTGGGAAGGGGATGGGGGTAAATGGGGAAAAAGGTGCAGGGATTAAGAAGCGGAATTGGTAGGTACAAAATGGACAAGGGGAGGTTAAGAATAGTATAGAAAATGAAGAAGCCATTTTAAATAGCATTTTTAAAAGATTTTATGTATTTTTAGAAAGAGGGGAAGGGAAGGAGAAAGAGAGGGAGAGAAACATCAATGTGTGGTTGCTTCTCACATGTAATGCCCCCGCCCCCAACTGGGGAACCAGCCCACAACCCAGGCATGTGCCCTACATTGGGAATTGAACCAGTGACCCTTTGGTTTGCAGGCTGGCACTACTCTATCCACTGAGCCACACCAGCCAGGGTAGCATTTTCCTAATGAGCATGAATTATTATACTCTGCTAAAATGTAGTAATAACTTAAAATATAGAAGGTTCTTTGCAAATATGCCAATTGATGGTTTTATAGCTTCACTTTTTTCAAATATCTTATTAAAATTATGAAATGTATCATAGAGATAAAAAAGAATATAACAGACATAGCTTTTAAAACCTGATGAGACATTATTAATACCTTTAAAGGGTCCTCAACCCCTTTCACACTAAATCTTCCTTCCTCTCGGAGTTAACTACTAACTTGAATTTTTCATTTAATATATTATCTGCTGTTTACAGTTTTATTTTTTCCCTCAGATTACTTTTTATACTTTTCATATGTCTACCAAATTCTATTAAGACATAAATTTGTTAAGATAACAAGAAGCAAGCTCATTAGGGCTGTGCTTTTGTGGAAAATGTGGCAGGTGTAAGGGAAGGTAGTAGAGGTTCTCCTTTGAGTAAGGTCTATGAGTGTTATTTCACTTTCACTGAGACATCAATTTTGCCTGTTAAAAGCCTTTTGAATATAATTACTGCTATTTAAGATTGTTCCAGATGGTTGGGAATGCCAAGTAGATAACCTTATAAAGTCAGGTGTTATAGAGCTGAGGAATTCACAGCCAAAAGGATCCCAAAGTGACATCAAGAGTCATCAAATCTAACCTCTTCACTCCCTACGGCAAAAACGAAGCAAAGTTTCCTAGTTAACAGCAGAGCCAAGGTCAGCATCCAAGTCAATCAGACTAGTGGTTTTCGACTGCAGAACTCCTCAGGGGACATTTGGCAATGTCTGGAGATATTAATATTTTTGTTTGCCTTACTGGGAGAGTGCAATAGAAGGCAGGGATGCTGCTAAATATCTTCCATGTACAGGACAACTCCTCACAACAGAGAATTATCAGATCCAAAATAACAAGCCGTGTCGAGGTTGAGAAACCCTGATTAGAATTATATTTTGCCACATCTAAGTCATCAACATTTTACTTAATATGAGGATTCTGAGAAAAACAGTGTCAAAATAGGTTATTTCCCTTTAGTAAAATCTTCAGGCAGATTTAAGGGTCTAATGTATTTGATTTCTTATGAGATGGAATATGATAAGCAAACAAACAAACAACAGAACTTACTCACCAGGAGCCAAAACCCAAGGGTCTCCTATCATAATCTGGCAGATCTGGAGCAATCTTACAAGCCTGTATGTTCAGGTACTTAAATATGTGGATTTTGCCTTTTATACATATCTAAATAAAGTAACACATAAATTATTACTCATCTGAAATGTGTCCCTTTTTTATCACAATCAGCTTTTTACTTAATATATATTAGAAATAGAAGGCATTTCTATTAAGTACATACAGTAATATTAAAAATCTAATACTCATTTTAACAAATTATATTATTTGTCATTTTAGATATTTAAGTATAAATATAGGTTTTATTTTATAGACACTAAGTTTCAGTAACATATAAAATAATTTATGATTACAAAGAGAACATCAAGTAAACTTATCATACTGATTAGGCATAGCCAGGAATTTAAAGCACTGCTCCCACATGGATTATATTAGCAACTTTTTCTTTTTTTAAATTTTATTTATTTTATTTCTTTATTTATTTGATCATTTTAATTCCACTTTCCCCACCCCACCCTATATTAGCAACTTTTGCTTTTAGAAATTCAACAATCATGTACAATTATGTTTTCAATCCTACTTTCTGCCAGAGAGAAAAGCAGGAAATGTTTAAGTGTTAAGGCTATAGATATTTTTGTTGCTATATGTTGACTTATGTCCCAGAAGTCAAAACATAAATACTTAAGGATTATGAGAACCTTGTACAGTGATGAGGTTTACTCATAAAGTTTTAACTGCCATACAGAGGCCTATACCATCAATTGATTTCTGAAGAGTAAAAAAGCTACAGTCTGGACCTATTTTTTAGATTGTATAATATCTAGAATCTATATGTAACATTACCTTATAAATATTTATTAAATAGATTTATTTCAGTTACTGCTAAACAAATGACCAAATAAAATAGAAACTTGAGATTTTAGAAAATGAGAAGGTAAAAAAATAATGGTTGGAAGAAATGTACTAATAATCTTTAGTTTTGAAACTTAAGTATTTTTATTTGTCTCTGGCAATTACATTGTCTATAATCAAGGTTTATCAGAAAAAAATGCACTCATTTAGAAAATAGCTTGAAGGGTTTTTCCCAGGAGTGAAAAGTGAGATAGGCTGCAGGGTCCTGGTAGTCAGATCTCAGTTGTAATGGGTGTTGGTTCTGTTCCTCAAGGACATTCAAATGTTTATTCATGTGTTTTAATGATAGAGGAGATATAGGAGGCTAGAAAAAATTTTAAGGAAGAATCCTACAATTTTTTTAAAATGTCAGTTTCATGAAAGGAAAAAACACTTCTGGAAACACTATCTTCGACTGTCTGGTCAAGGCTTCTAATGAATGCGTAAGTGTGTGAATTTATTATAAAAGAACTTAATTTCCAACAAAAAGATAAATATGTATAACTTAAATTTAAAGTTCCATCCTTTGCCAAAAAAGTTCATAACATACTTCGGATCAATGATGGTTTACCTGTGCAGGAGGAGACTGTAATGGATTGTTATCTAGGGCAATCATCTGTAGGTGCCTTAAGTTCCGATAACAAATGGGGATTGTTGTAATTTTATTGCAGGAGAAGTCTAAACGTATTAAAGGCAATTCTGCCAGCTCTGCAAAGAGATAAAATGGAAATCAACAATTAATATTTCAAAACTAGACAATTTTAACAGAAGCTTCTAGTTAGTGGATTTACCGTAAGTATTTACTTCCACTCTTTCTCTTAGTAATTAACTGATACATGAAGGTAGTATAAAATGAGATTTAGATGCTTACAGACAGGAAATCTAATGAAAAGCAAGCTGTTTCACTCCTCACAGCTGGGGTCCTAACTGTCTCCAATCACCACAGAAGCCAACAAGTTATTCCCTAATGCAATTGAATTGAAAGGCTCTGAACTCAGGGAACCCAGGCAAAATGGAAAGTCAGGATGAGCTGCTAGTTAAAATGGAAAATTTAAGTGCAAGTCCACACACTTAATGGCAAGACCTTAGTACCTTCCTACCCAACCCCATCCCCACCCCAGCTCTTGAATGCCGGAAATTAGGAATATACACAACAAGGTAGAAGAAATAAATCAATCTCTGGAGAATCTATGCAGTCCAACATAAAAGACCTTCAGATACTGAGATGGAGTCCACCCCTGCCTGAAATAGCCACCTTGCTGCTTTATTACAATTATACAATTTCTACCCAGTATGCTTAAAACTTCTGACTCTATACTGACAGTTTACGGTCCACATTTAGAAAAGCCTCCAACATGGAGGACGGAAATCAAAACACAGAAACCAATTGAAAAGAGGAACTAAGAAGAAATAGGTAATATATAGGAAACAGAAGAGTTTGAAAAACTGGAACTAATAACTCTAATTTCAGAGAGATAAGATACTGAGTTACTAAAACAAGAAAGATTAAAAGAATCACAGAATGATAAGCATTAGTGGAAATGAAAAATATGATGGCAGAAATTAAAAATTCAGGTGAATGGTCAGACTGTATACCACATGGTAAAAGAAAACAAGAAGGAAATAAACAAAAAAGATAAGAAAAGTCACAGGATCAATTAAAGTGTTACAACTTCTAACTCATAAAAATCCAGAAAGAGAGAACAAAGAAAAAAGACAGGAAACCATTAAAAAATATTTATATATATATATATAAATATGTTGAGAGAGTGAGTGAGAGAGAGAGAGAGGGGGAGAGAGAGAGGGGGAGAGAGAGAGAGAGAGAGAGAGAGAGAGAGATGGCCCACAGTCAGAGATGTGGAGGCAGCAGTGGCCAGGCTGTGGGGCCTGTGTGGTCACAGTGACTGCTTGGCTGTCAGCTGCAGTTATGAAGGGTCCTGTACAAGATGGGGTGGCTTCAATAGCCACCTCTAGAACCGCGAAATCTAAGGCAGAAAGAATGCTTGATCTGCAGGCTTCCTGAAGAGTAGAGGCTGGAACTTTGCCCCAGGAAAATATTATCAAGTTTGCCAAGAAGTAAATGATGCTAATACAAAAAGCTAAATTAAAATGTACAGTACTGGATAAAGAAATTGAAGAACTCAAATCAAAACCTGTTGCTGGAGGAACTGACGATATTACTAAGTACACTGCAAAAGAAAGATGCATGGAAACTACCACATACTACACATTTTTTTCTTCATTTTCTAGGAAGACAACATGTGTGACTTATAACATGAAATAAAATCACTTCAGATTTCAGTGACATAATGCAGCAGGAAAGGCAAGAGACCTTTCTGGCAGAATGCCTCCCATACCTCCTCTATCATTAAAACGCTTGCCTCAAGGAACAGAACCAAAACCCATTAAAACTGAGATCTGATTACCAGGAGCCTGCAACCTATCTCACTTTTCACTCCTGGAAAAAATCCTTCAAGGAATTTTATTAATTTCCTTATATCTAGGAAGTTTAACATGACTATGTATGATCATCTGAAAGGTATTAGTGCTCAATTTCAGGTGTATGGGAGAAAGAAAATTTTCTGGAAAATGAAACGTCAACCACGGGGAGGTTTTAAATTGGGTGAAAGAAGTCAACTGGAAGATGCATATATAATTCCATTTATCTGATATTTTAGAAAAGGCAAGGTATAAAAATGAAGAACAGATCAATAGTTGCCAGAGGTAAGACATAAGGGGTGGGTGTAATTATAAAGGGAGATTTTTATTGTTGAAGTGATGGAATACCTAGGTATCCTGATTGTGGTGGTGGTGGTGGTGGTTGCATAAAAAATGAGTTAAAATTCACAGAACTGCATTATTCCCACTCAAGAAATCAATTTTACTGTATGATAATTTAAAAAAAATAAAAAAAGTTAAAAAAGAGAAATGTAGGACAATTTTCCAGAATGAAGAATGTGAATATCTCGTTTTGAAAGAGACCCACCAAGTATCTAGTACATTGAATTAAAACAACTCATACTGTCCTGACCACATGTTGCTCAGCTGTTTGAGTGCTGTCTAGCAAGGCAAAAGGTTGCAGGTTTGATTCCTGGTAAGGGAACATGCCTGAATTGTGGGCCCAGTGCCCCACTGGGGTGCCTGTGAGAGGTAACTGATCTATGTTTCTCTCACACATCAATATTTCTCTCCCTCTCCTTCTCCCTCCCTTCCTCTCTCCCTAAAAATAAATAAATAAAATCTTAAAAAAAAACAACAAAACAAAACCAACAACTCATGCCTTGACTGGTATGGTTTAGTGGGTTGGGCATTGATCCAAAGGGCGAAAGATCACTGGCTTGATTCCCAGTCAGGGCACATGCCTGGGTTGCAGGTCAGGCCCCTTGTTAGAGATGTGCAAGAGGCAATCGATTGATATTTCTCTCACACATTGACGTTTCTCTCCCTCTCTTTCCCTCTTTCTGCCCCTCTCTCTAATAAAACAAAACAAAACAAAAAGCACATCATCATAAATTTCAGAGCAGTAAGAAAAAAGGGAAGATCTTAAAATCTTCTCGAAGAAAAAAATGGGTCACAAAAATGGACTGGAATTATGAATAGCATCAAATTTTCTTTTCATTTTTCTTGAAAAATTGAACAAATGATTTTTATCTGTTATGATTCCAAGGTAGAAAAAGTGGAGCAGGCAGTGCCTTGTGGCCCTCGTGACCCCCCACCTGTGGGGGGAGTGGTGGAGGCAGTACATATACAATCAAAGGAGACAAACACAACAGATTCCTGAGGAATAGCATCAAATTTTCAACCATTAATTTTTAACAATAAAAGCTAAAAGTGAAAAAAGACCCAAAAATCCTGAGAATATAATTTTCAACCCAGAATATATAATAAAATTATTCATCAAGAGTGAGCACAGAATAAAGATATTTCAAGTGAAGTATCAAAAAAATGTTTTCTTACTAGAAGATGCTGTCTAGCAAAATGAGGGAGTAAAGTAAGAAAGGAGTTGTCAATTATACCTCAATAAAGCTTAAATTTTTTTAAAAAGTAAGAAAGAGAAAGACATGGAGTCCAGGAATACGAGTATTCAATATAGAACAAAGAAAGTTGGACAGCAACAACAGCACAAGTAGCCCAGACTGGAAGAGAAGGAAAAAAGGACCACTGAGGGAGGTATGCAAGGAATATAAAAATGATAGGTAATCTGATTAGTTTGACTAATAAGGCTGCTCGAAAAAAAAGGGAAGAATTAACCATAGGTACTTTAAAAAACCAAGCAAATTAAAACAAACAGAAAAATTATTAATTCCAGAAAAACAACAACAAAAACAAGATGTACAAGGAAGAAAGTGAAATCAGAGTACATTAATTGGCAGGGAACAATATTTGTATAGCTATAATAACGTAAATGATGAATAACAACTTAATCAAAAGTTGTAATAAAATTACACCGGGAAGATGCGAAGAGGGAAGTAGAGGTATGATGGTGATAATGTAAGGAAGTTTAACCTTCACCTACTATTAAAGAAAACTGGCATAAAGTGTCAAAAAATTGATAAATTCAACAATAACGATGTGAAAGCATCATTATTCATTAGAAATATCTCAACAAATACCAGAAGAAAGTGTCAAAGGAACTGAAAGTAGATGCACTTCCGATCACTGAAATTGGGGAGGCAATAGTTGAGGTGCGGGAAATGCTATTATTTATTTTAAACTTTTTAATACTACCTGCTTTTTGGACGATATATTATTTGAAAAACATCATAATTAATTTAAAATCAAATGGCAATATAACAAAGGATGCAATATTTTATCTACTGAATTATAATGTTCAATTAATTAACATGAACTTCCACTCTAATTTGTGCAGCTGTTGGAATAAAGCTTTCCTGCTATCTCAATTTAACTGAATATGCTGAGATTACAAGATAAACTGATTTTAAAAAACCATCTGAGCCCTGGCTGGGTAGGTCAGTTATGGCATCATCCCAATATCCCAAGGTTGCATGTTCAATCACTGATCAGGACACACAAAAGAAGCAACCAATGAATGCACAAATAAGTAGAACAACAAATCAATGTGTCTATCTACCTGTCCCTTACCCCTTCCTCTCTCTCTCTCTCTCTCAAATTAATTTTTTAAAAAACATTTGAAACTATTTGGTAATTGCACAATTTTCTTGGTAATACACATTCAAAATATGATATAGGAACATATTAGATGACAAAACTATTAGACTGCACCGTCATCCGAAACCCCAAATTTTCATCTTCGCCAAAACCCCAATGTTTCATTTAACTGATTTCACATCAAGTCAGTATTATCACATTATAAGACTAAAGATCAACCATAGTAGGTGGGCCCTAAGAAGAAGGGCAATCCTAAATAAAAATCTGGGCTTATAAGACCTTGTGTTATGATTTTGGTCAGTTCTGTTGAGGCCTTCATCATATTCCTGAGGCGACAGAAGGTAGAAGTAGGAAAAAATAAGGAAGGCTCTGAAGATACAAGGTGAAGGGTAATTGAACAAGCCTAGCTGAGAGGAAAGAAATGTAGGACTTAGGGTAGTGTGGCTGCAAGTAAGTGTATTAAAGTGGACTGGAAAAGTCACTTTCTGAGATCTTACTTGGGATCCAAAATGACAAAGCTACACTGCTATGTTAGAACTAAATGTCATACTACTGTATGATGTTTAATATCTAGTAAGTATTATACTGAATCAAACTGGTATCAAAATTTGGATTCAACAGTAAAATAAAAGCGTCATGGTATGTAGTATACAATAGAAGTCATGTTTTGTCAAAGAACCTAGAGAATCAATGTCATAAAAATACCTTTCAAATATTCCTCATCTTTCTCATATACATTCTGAAATGTCTGCAGATGAGTTTCTATAAGTTGTTTCAAATTAATCTAGAGGACAGGGTAAGGAAGAGTGGATGGGAGTGTGGTTGGAGCAAGAGCTGCCATGAGCTGATGACTGCTGTAGCTGGGTGATTCAGTGCTCCCACTTACTTATGAGAAATTTTCCATAATAAAATTAAAGAAATATCTGATCTATAAATTAAAAAAATAATGGTTCTTCTTATTTTTGCTTTCTTTTATAGCTTTTTCTTTCATAAATTTCTACTATAAAAAGGTTGCTAATTATACTTAATGTACTTGTTTAATCATTTTTATCATCCAAATAACAGAGCTTAGAGCCCAAGATGACCAGTCTCATACTACAGTCTCTCACTCTACTCATCTCCAGTAAATGGTCACTTAGCTTCTATTTGAACATTTTCAGTGAAGGATAAAGTTATCAGGTTCAAATCAAGTCCACTTTTAAGTCAGAGCTAATTGTAGGAATGTTTTTCATTATCTGAAACTATCCCCTCATCCAGAATATGTTGTATGTCTCCCATGTAGTTATGCTTACTAAAGCCTCCAGGGACCTGACCTGGAATTATCAATTACATCAGTTGACAGGGTTTAAAAATACAATCAGTGGTCAATAGTTTTTGGAACCTTTCACTGAAGAGTCTAACTTTTAAAATTCACAATGGAAGGGATAATATTAAATAGATCACTAAATTTCAAACACTGGCTGTAACTCTATACATTTTTGTCTTCTGCCTGTAAATCTGAGAGATATTTAAAATAAAAAGTCAAATAATAATAAAACAATTATTTCCAAATTTCTTACCTTCAGGCAAACGTACTAAGTGATTTCTTCTTACATTAAGGTCTCTTAAGGCCTCCAAATTAGCAATTTGGGAAGGTATTGTTTGAATTTCATTGCAGCTTACATCCTATTTTAAAAAGATACAAAGTAAAGAATTATTCAAAAATTCCAAACCAGCATGCTTTAAACTATCTATAAAATGAAGTTGGAACAAGATAATTATTGACAAACTGAATACTTGCAGTCCCTCTTAGTTGTAAAAACATTATGACTGCGTCGAAGAATAATTCCATAGTTTGTAGTGGCATTGAATTATAAAAATGTACAGACTTTTGACTAATTCTATACATTTCATATATACCTATATTAATTTTATGAGAATTAAAATTAAATGACTTAAGTGGAAGACAGAATGCACAGAATATCAGATCAAATAAAAATGTTGATGAAAAGAAAAATAAGAAAAATATAAAAACATCTATTTAGGATGATATTTTTATTTTATATTGTTCCAAAGAAGCTAGAAGAAAAAAATAATAAAAGTTATTATAAAATTATTTAAAAGAATATCCTATTTTCAAAATACCAATTAAACTGTTCAAAAATATAATATAAAAATGCATTGAGGATTACTCAAATCATTTTTTATCAAACTGAAAGTGAGGAGAAAATAATAAAGTACACATAACTCAAAAAGATATGGAAAAAATAGAAACTGTTTTATTAGCATCTGATCTAATTGATTCCAAGACATATTAGACAGGCGTTCTGGTATCTTGGTAATAGCCTGACTCTGATTCCACTAGTTGTGAAAAGAGACTGACTTTAGGTTCCAACCCGGTATGTCTAGGATTACATAATTTTGAGACCAGCCAGAATGATTTGTAAACCTATGTGCAGCAGCAGGAAGCTGCCTACGTCATTAAAAGTATCTAGATGTCATATTAACACTTAAAATTCCTTCAATATAGAAGTAAAAAGAAAATATTAATAGACTTACTATTAGAGAAGATAACTTATCAAAAAATTCAATAAGCTTTAAACATAGTTCTTAAATTTCCCCAAAATATTATTAGAGAACATAATCCTATTTTTATTTTTTCTCCCAATAACTAAAAGTAGAATCAACAGCTGGACTTCTTAGTCTAATGCTCTAGGCATCAAAGTTAAAAGAGCTCTTCTAAAAGAAATTAAAGAATAGGAAATTCACTGCTGCTGGGAATGTAAACTGGTACAGCTGCTATGAAAAACAGTATGCTGGTCCCTCAAAAAACTAAGAACAGATTTACCATATGACCCAGCAATCCCTCTCCTGGATATCTACGTGAAAACCTCAAAAACATGTATTTGTGAAGATACATGCACCCTATGTTCACTGCAGCATTGCTCAAGGTGACCAAGAAATGAAGACAAAGTGTTCTTGGATAGATGACTGGATACATATTTTTTACCATATGGAGTAGTATATATGGAATACTACTACTCAGCCATGAGAAGAGATGAAATACTGCCATTTGCGGCAACATGGGTGGACCTTAATTATATTATGCTAAGTAAAATAAGTGAGAAAAAGCTAAGAACCATATGATTTCATTCATGTGGAAAATCAGACACAGACAGACAACTATATGATGGTTACCAGAAGGAAAGAGATGAAGGGGGTAATAAAGTGTAAAGGGGACCAAATATATGGTGACAGAAGATGATCTGACTTTGGGTGGTGGGCACACAATGCAATATACAGGTAATGTATCATAGAAATGTGCACTTGAGACCTCTATGACCCAATTAATCAGTGTCACCCTAATAAATTAAACGAAAAAGAAACAAGAGAAATCCCAAGTAAATAACCTAACATTAAATCTTAAAGCACTAGAAAAAGAACAAAAACAACCGAAAGCCTGCAAAAGAAAGGAAATAATAAAAATTAAAGCAGAACTGAACGAAATGGAGAACAAAAGTGCTATTCAAAAAATACAACAAAGAGCTGGTTCTTTGAAAAGATTATAAAATTGACAAACCCCTGGCTAGCTATGCTCACTAAGGGAAAAAAGAGACTCACAAACAAAATCAGAAATGAAAGAGAAGTTACTGCAAACACCACATATATACAAAGGATTATACTAGAATACTATGAAAGATGGTATGCCACTAAATTCAATAACCTAGAAAAAAATGCGTAAGTTCCTAGAAATATATAACCTTCCTAGATTGAATCATGAAAAATCTGAAAATCTGAATAGACCAACAAACAGTGAGAAAATTGAAACCACCATCAAAAACCTCCTAACAAATAAAAGTCCAAGACCATTAGGTTTCACTACTAAATTCTAACAAACATTCAAAGGCTTAATATCTATCCTATTCAAACTCTTCTAAAAAACTGAAGAGGCAATGCTTCCTAACACATTTTTATGAGGTCAACATAATTGTGATACTAAAACCTGGCAAGGATAACACACAAAAAGAAAACTACAGACCAGCATCTCTGATGAATACCAATGCAAAAGACCTAAACAAAATACCAGCAAATGGAATACAACACCACATTAAAAAATAATACATCATGATCAAGTGGGTTCATTCCAGGAGCACAGGATGGTTCAACATACGCAAACTGATCAATGTGATGCATCACATTGACAAAGTATAAAAATGATCTTTTCAATAGATGCAGAAAAAGCATTTTGATAAGATACAACATCCACTTATGATTAAAACACTCAATAAAATGGGTACAGAAGGAAAGTACCTCAACATAATAAAATCCATGTATGACAAACCCTCAGCCAATATCATACTCAATACTGAAAAACTGAAAGCTTTTCCTCTAAAATTAGGAACAAGACAAGAATGCCCACTCTCACCACTCTTATTCAATGTAGTTTGGAAAGGTCTAGTCAGAGCAATCAGCCAAGAGAAATAAAAAGCATCCAAATTGGGAATGAAGAAGAAAAAGTGTCACTTTTTGCAGATGATATGATTCTATATATAGAAAACCCTAAAGACTCCACTAAAAAACTATCAGAAACAACAAATATAATAAAATTTCAGCATACAAAATCAATATACAAAAATCCACTTCTTTCTTGCCCTGGCTGGTGTAGCTCAGTGGGCTGAGTGCTACCCCGGAACCTAGAGGTTCGATTCCCAGTCAGGGCACATGCCTGGGCTGCGGGCCAGGTCCTCTGTTGGGGGCATGCGAGAGGTGGCCAATTCATGATGTTTCTCTCTCCTTTTCACTACCTTCCTCCCTCTCTCAAGTATAAATTTTTAAAATCTTTAAAAAATTATTTCATTCAAAATAATCCACTACTTCCCAATGAAACTTCAGGGGAAACAAACAAACAAACAAACAAACAAAAAACAGGAAAAAAAGCCTCCACAATTCCTTTGTAAATGCAACCAAAAGAATAAAATATCTAGGAATAAACTTAACAAAGAAACAATATTCAATAAGCTTCAAACATTATTTTTAAATTTTCCCAAAATATTTTTAGAGAAAATAATCCTATTTTTTATTTTTTCTACTAATTAATAACTGAAGTAGAATCAGAGGCTGGACTCCTAGCTGAATGCTCTAGACATCAAAGGTGAAGGGTTCTGAAAGAAATTAAAAGGGTAGGAAAATTGATGCTGAACCAGAAGGTAATAGCAATCTATAATATTTCTCTCAGAAAATATATATGTTGAAATAGCAGTTTACTTTCTCTAAAAAAATTAATAAAGATACTGCATAAAGACCATCAAATGGGAACCAGGAGCTTCAGGATTACTAATTCTTACTCTCCCATGAGCTGTTTTTATAACAGGATTATCAATTCACCTGTTTTGTAGAAAGCTAAAAGCACCTTTTGCAAACATATCTATCTTTTCAGTATTTAAGATTCAGTTAAGTTGAAACAGAAAATTTTAATAACTTGAAAATCAGAATTTGAATTGTGAGTATAATTTACTAGTAGTTCATGTTATTAACCCAAGCTCTGAAGAAATGCCAACAAACATAAATTTCTGGACCATTTCCTAGATCTAATTGGCTCTAAATAAACAGTGGCGTAATATCTAGATTTAATGTATCTGTGAATTTTTACATGACATTTTATATTCATAATTTACTTTAAAAAGTCAGCTAATAAGTGATCCAATTAGGCTACATGTATACAGTATTCATTTTTTATGATGTTCACACTACACTCCCAAATCTCAAGGGGCATAATTACACTGGAGCACTTCAGAAACACGAAACACAGGCTCTGAGTTTCAGTTTCCATTTCAGTTATGGAAACCTGGGCAAGCAACAACCTGAGTCCTAGTTTCCTCAGTTGTAATCTGATAATTATAGTACTCAATTAATAAGGTTATTGTGGTGATTAAAAGAGAAAAAGTCTTGTTGCCATGTCCAGAATGTAAGTAACTCAAGAGTAACAAGGAGTGGTAGGGGAAGGTTAAGATTCTTAGAAAGAGAAGACAGTAAAAATTAGCTTACTTCAGAGTATATAGCAAATACAGAAAAAATATATAAGCCTGACCTCTGTAGTCTCCATTTCCCTATAGGGGTTAACCAAAAATCAGAATATTGATGTTATTAACAAGACTTAATTTGAAAAGTTCAAATGACTCATTAACTTATACCTCAAAAGTTCAGTAACACAGAAATCACTTAATACTAGTGAGAACCTAATTCTAATGACCTTTGCCCATTCCATGTGAACCTGATAAGACTTGTACTTTCAGTTCCATAATTCTATGCTGAAGCACTTGAGTACTGGTCCATCAGTGAAACTTCATTATGGATACCTGAAAATAACTCAAAATACACCTTAATAATGGATCTTCACCACATACAAGATTATGGTATGACTACAGACGTATATACGTGGGACAATCGAAACAGAAAATATGAACTTACAAGTTCTGTTAAATGTCTGAGATGTCCAATTTCTTCTGGAAGTGAGACCAATTTGTTATTACTAGCAATTAGGACTTTCAATGGTAAATTACACAAATGTACTGGTAGTGTTGACAGTTGGTTCCGACTAAAATAGGTAAATAAAAAAAGAGAAGAGTCAGGGCTCACTACTTAAGAAAAAAAATTCCATCTTTGCCATTCTTTACTCAGTAAAATAACAAACATAACTCTTACAAGGAACAAACAGAATTTTAGATTGGAGTTCTAACCTACATTTCTTTACTTGTCATCTTTCTAATTTTTAGGCACAACATTTAACCTATCTGCATCTTACACGGATTTCTCATCTGTAAATTGAGAATCTTAGCATCTCCTCTACCTATCTTACAGGGCTCTTCTACCATAAAACACCTTTGTCAATAATAAAGTGCTCAACATATTATTTTAATGAAGTTAAATTTATATAAGAAAATGACTTAAAAATAGGGTAAATAACTATCATTCTCTTCTTTCCAAAGAAGAGTTATAAACATAAAAGTGTTTGTAATCTACTTCCTACATCATCATTACAGTATATAATGAAAGGCAAAATGATTATGTCAACTGCACAATACAATGATTACATGTAAAAACATTTCAAAAGGATATTTCACTTGCTAATTTTCTTCAGTGAACACTTATTAACTTCTACTTTTACTTTTAAAGTATATTTTATTGTTTATGCTATTACAGTTGTCCCATTTAATCTCCCCTTTATTTCCCTCTGCCCTATACCCCCTACACCACCCTCCTAGAATCCCTCCCTTAGTTCATGTCCACGGGTCATACATGTAAGTTCTTTGGCTTCTCCATTTCCCATGCTATTCTTAAACTCCCCCTGTCTATTTTCTACCTACCATTTATACTTCTTATTCCCTGTACCTTTCCCCCCATTCTGCCCATGCCCCCACCCCACTGATAACTCTCCATGTGATCTCCATTTCTGTGATTTTTCTATTTGTTTGCTTAGTTTGTTGTTTTTGTTTTTAGGTTCAGTTGTTGATAGTTGTTAAGTTTATTGTCATTTTACTGTTCATATTTTTGATATTCCTTTTCTTAGATAAGTCCCTTTAACATTTCTCATAATATGGGCTTGGCAATGATGAACTCCTTTAACTTGACCTTATCTGGGAAGCACTTTACCTGCCCTTCCATTCTAAATGATAGTTTTGCTGGATCAAGTAATCTTGGATGTAGGTCCTTGCCTTTCATGACTTTGAATACTTCTTTCCAGCCCTTTCTTGCCTGCAAGGTTTCTTGTAGGCAACTGTATCCTTTTCTCTTGCTGCTTTTAAGATTCTCCCCTTATCTTTAATCTTGGGTAATGTAATTATGATGTGCTTTGGTGTGTGTTTCCTTGGGTCTAACTTGTTTGGGACTCTCTAAGCTTCCTGGATTTCCTGGAAGTCTATTTCCTTTACCAGATTAGGGAAGTTCTCCATTATTTTTTCAAATAAGTTTCTAGCACCCCTATGATTTGGATGTTGGAATGTTTTAAGTTGTCCCAGATGTTCCTTAGCCTCTCCTCATCTTTCTGAATTCTTGTTTCTCTATCTTGTTTCAGCTGGATGTTTATTTCTCCCTTCTGTTCAAAATCAACGTCTTCAGTCCTGACTGCCTTCCTCTCACTGTTGGTTCCCTGTATATCTTCCTTTATTTCACTTTGTATAGCCTTCATTTCTTCCTTCATTCTGTGACTGAACTCAGTAATTTCTATGAGCATCCTGATTACCAGTGTTTTGAACTTTGCATCTGATAGGTTCTCTATCTTTTCACTGCTCAGTTATATTTTGGAGTTTTGATCTGTTCTTTCATTTGGGCCATGTTTCTTTGTCTCAGTGCACCTGCTATTTTGTAGGGGGTGGAGGCTTAGGTATTTGCCAGGGTGGGGCAGCCTACTTCCTTGCATTATGGAACGATATGTGGGGGAGGGGTCAGAGAGGGAACAATGCCTCTTGCTCGGCTCTGAACCAGCTTTCAGTCATTTTCCTCGCTTCCCACAAGCAAACTGGGCCCTTCTGGTGCTGATTCCCAGGTGTGTATGCTTGTGTATGTTCTAGGACCCTGTGGGGTCTCTCCAATGAACTCTCCTGTGAGACTGGGAGGTTCTCCTACTGCCGCAACCCCCACAGATTTTTACAGCCAGAGGTTTTGAGGCTTTCTTTTCCCACGCTGGAACCCTGGGTTGTATGGTCCATCTTGCTCCCCAGTTGTTCCTTCTGGGTTATCAGCGCGTAAATGTGGAACTGCCTGGTCAGTCAGTTGCTGCCTTGCTGCTGTCCTCTCCACCTCGGCTGCCCGTCTCCGACCCTCCTACAGGTCTGAATGAGTATTTCTTCTTTAACTACTTGGTTGTCGGACTTCCACACAGTTTGAGTTTTTGGCTGTTCTGGTTGGTTTTTGTTTTTAATTTTATTGTTGTCCTTTTGTTTGTGCGAGAAGGCAAAGTATATCAACCTATGCCTCCATCTTGGCCAGAAGTCACATATAACTTTTATAATAAAGTAACAGAAGAATTCTTATAAGATATGAAAAAATGGAGATGAGTCGATGTATTTATACATTCAGAACTGAATACACAAAAACACATAATCAGAGGAACCAAACAAAGTAATTACAAATCTACTATTCTCATTTGATGAAGCTTATCTGAAAATGTCATTGTAGAACCACTGCTACAAGACTGCTACAAGCCTACTAGGCTAATGGCTATTAGAGTTTATCCATGATTGCAAAGACAGAGGGAAAAACTAGAGGGACATAGGAAATACTATTAATTTAGTCTAAGAACATGTACAGAAATTCCTGATATGCATACGTAATATAAAATTTAGTGAAAGGGAACAGAAATTTGAAAAGGCTACATAAAACCAAATTCTAAAAAAAGGAAACAACATCTTACCTAATATTTAAGAATGTCAGAGCCTGTAGATTTAGGATTGCCTCTGGTATATACCGAATACAATTTTGGTATAAGTTGAGATTCTCAAGAGAAACAAAGTGACATGCTTCTATGGGAATTTCTGAGAGGCGATTTCGTGATAGATCTGAAAGAAAAAATAAATTGAGTTTAAAATCAATCCTTGCTACTTATTTTATTGAAATGTTAAATAGGCAGGTTTTGTGGATGTTTGAATTACCAAGAGTTCCTATTGTAAGGATTGATCCAGAATGAACATTCAAATATTTATTAATTGAATAAACCACTTTAACTCATGCCCCTACACCTGTTGCTGGGAAATGCTGCTTCCTTTTGAGTCTCCACATATACTAAAAATAAAAACATTACTCTTTGCAAGTAACACAAAATTCTAAGGCATATCTGCCTTACAAATTACTTCAAAGATCATACTAAGTATCAAGTATCCAAAGAAACAAATGGATCCCTAAAATCTGCCTTCACAAAAGCAGAGACGATATCCAGAGATTTTTTTAAAGAGCAAAGCAAAACCAAACCAAGCAAAAAATATTGTTCCTTTCTTTACCAGTCAAGATGACCAGGGTTATGTCAAAGAATTCATGAACCACCTTTGCTCCCACTGGCCAAAAATGAGGCAATCTGAGCTTCAGTAAAGATAATAATTGTAATAGAATGAAAGCTATTCATACACACTAAATCATAAAAGCATTTAATGACACATGCCCTCTCCACCCCCAAAAATTATTATAATAGAGAACCAATTCATTATTTTGTAAACTGATCAAGAGGAAAATTCAAACATTTATTTTGCATTCCTTATACAGATTACTGAGTATCCAAAGAGAAAAGGGATGCATCTATATATGTTTTAGCTGTAAATGAAAAATAATGGTGGAATATAATCATTTTCCAACTCTCAATAAATACTGGATCTAGAATTGGGTATTAATGGTTGTTATCTTTACAAAGAGACAACCAGAAATTATATGCCTCCCACTAAGAATAGAACATCACTTATGGTTCTGCTAAAGAGACAAGGACCTAGTCTAATCAAGCTTCTGGATCAGTTGCAAACTTTCAGGAAATGCAAAGGACAGAGAAATGGGCTGAAATACAGTCACTCTACCGCTACCCATTTAGATTTAATAAAATACGCTGTGAAATTCATCTGCTCACTACTGTTTCCTCTCTGCTTCTGCCCTACTTTAAAGTCTTTGCTGGGAATTACTTGGTGAGAATCATTTACTGAGAACTTTCCCTCTATCTAATAGAGGACCTATTCCTGCATATCTTGCTTTCACCATAACAAGTGAATGATATTTTGGCTAGGAACAGGTACAGTTCTTTTCATAGTAACATGTACATGTTATTTTACTACCTTCTAGTTTCCAGTGTTACACTGAGTAGCTGAGCATGTATCTGGTCACTTTTCATGTATAAGCAACTACGCAGCTTATAAGCAGCTTATTTTCTGTCTCTGAACCACCCCCAACACTCTAGTCTGAAACTCAGTAGGCTCTTTCAATCCTTCTTTAAATCAGAGAAATTCTCCTCTTTTGTATCTTTAGTTGTTACATCTCTTCAATGTGCTCCCTCTCCTTTACATTTTTTTTTTCTGTTTTGGTACACTCTTCTACATAATATCCCAAGACCATGAATTTGAGTCTCAACAATAATCATTCTCTCAACAAATAATAATTTGTTTTGCTTTGCCTGTTAAACTTGTTACCTCTTCCAATAGTTCTAGTTCACTGAAGACACTTGTTCTAGATATAATCTTTGTTAATCCTCTCTCTTGCTGATGGAGTTCCTTTAAGAGAATTATTTTCCACTGACAATTAATACTATGCCTCATCCTTAGAGCTCCCGCTCAAACTGCTAGAATTAACACCAAAATAATGGAAGCAACCTCTACAATGCTCTGGAACAACTTCCTTCATCTCCAGCTGCCACATTCCTCCAGGAACAGCTCCTTCTGAGGACTCAGGTTTTAATAACTGCCCCATAGACTCTGGCCTCCTGTTTTTATCCAGATCCCAGATTCACATACCCTCTACAGGATCCACTAGCCTGTGAGCTCCAGAGCTGCTTTACTCTGAAGTGATAGTGACTAACTGAAGTTGGGAAAGTCTACCATTATGCCAAAATACCATCATTAGGAAAAAACCCAAGTAACATAGACCATTAGGTACTAAACTAAATATTTCCTACAAAATCACTTTGTAAATCACTTCTTTAATACAAAGTACAATAAGAATTATTTTTTCAATTCCTATTTAAATATTATTTGTATAATTTTAAAAGTTGAATAAAAGAAATTAACTTCAATTGCAAACTGTTCCTTAAATATTTAAATTTAACTCAAAAAAGGACAACTTTAGGCATCAAATTAAGTTTAAGAAGAGACTACTAAAAGTCATTTTCCTAATATTTGTATTATAAAGCTAAATTACTTAAAAATTCAGAGAAATGAAACAAATGACATCCATCTTCTTTTTGTGCCCATACTAGGAAGGGGAAAAAATGATAGCAAGGTATACACTAAACTTAAATGCATCTCAATGAACAAGTACTCCCTAATTTTTAAATCAGCTAATTTATGACATAAATTTACTTTTGAACCCAGAGTTTCTAAGAATTCTTGTAAGTTCTCCCATTTAAATTGTATTTTGATTTTAATTTGGGAAGACAAGTAACTTCTTTGTGTTGAGTAATTTTTTTATATGCTATAAATTCATGAAAGAGGCTAAATTAGTCAGTTGGGTCATAGATCAGATTATGGAAAATACTGCAAAGTACTACTGGTTTAGAAAGGATGATTTGGTCATAGTTCCCCAAGGAGGAAATAATTTTACAGCCAAAGTAATGTGATAAAAGAGGGAAAAAAATTACCTTACAAAAAACTTCAGTTAAAAAAAAGGGTATGTTTCATACTTGGTTATAAAAGCAATGTATAGTAACTTCATGTATTCAAAAGACTACATAAAATATACATGCATTCAAAGAAATAAAATACTGCCAGAACCCTAGGAACCCCAATGTTGCTCTTTCTAATCATAACCCTTTCCCTCCCCAAAAGAGGAACCAATATACTGATTTTAGTAATAACCATTGCTTTGATAATTTGCAGATCGACACTTTAAATTTGCAGTTTTGCCTCCTGTATCAGTTTCCTATTGCTGTTGTAACAAATTCCAAAAAACTCAGCTTAAAACACAAATTTCAGTTTGGTTCAAGAAGCTATCCAAGGAAGTACCTGAACATACCTCCTCCTATGGACACACTGAGTCTCAGCCACATATGGAACAATGTGCTTAAAAACTCCCTAAAGACGGACTGAGTGATAACTATACATAATGCAAATGAGAAGAAAACCACAATGAAGAGGACAGCAGAGGCTGAAACACAGTCTCACCATAAAATACACCCCAGCATGGAGACCCACATCAGGGGAAAACTTGAAACCCAGAACTTCTCCTCGAGAAGTTAAAGGTTTGAAGACTACATCATGCACCTCCACTTTTAGGACCTGCATTTGAGAGATATGTCTCCAAAACATCTAACTTTGAAAATCAACAGGGCTCATGTTCTGAGCTTGGACCTACCTGCTCCAGGACCCAGCTCAGAGGAGACTAACCTGTTTTTATTAAAGCATTGGCCTTAGGGGCAGGCATCTAATTTAACGTACACATATAGGACTCTGCTGAATACTCTCTGGAGACAGAGACTGGCATGAGCCATCTTTGCTGTCTCCCTTTGCCATGCTCCATAGCACCAATATCTCCTAGAAGGGAGCTTTTACATGCATCTGGCGGCCCATCTTTGCAGTGCTGCCCAGGAAATGACTCTTGTTTGCTTGGCTCTGGAGACTAGGGGAACTTGCATTCCTGGTCTCAAGGACTGTAATAATCAGTGTTATTCAGAAAGGAGCTCACACCTCTGCCTAGTGCCCCAATTCTGGCAGTTGGTAACAGGGGACATTCTATATTGCCTGCCACTGGCTGACAGTGGGATATATGCTCATGGGCAACCGACTAAAAAAGAATTTTTAAACAGCTCCCACCCACAGGGCACAGCAAGAGGCAACAGACCCAGGAAGCTCTGTCATTCTGTGAAAGAGGCTTATGGCTAATCATCATAGGTGTAACTTGAGGGTAGTTTTCTAATTAAACACACATTCAAGGTGTGACTATAATCCTTTCCTCAGACATTGGAGGGCAGGCATTACATTCATGCTCTCCCTTGGCCATACTCCAGAGTGCCAGTGTCTCTTGGAAGGAAGCTTTACCAATTGGTTCCCTGGTTTTTGCAGCTGCCACCCAGAAGCACCCCTTGATCACTGGCTCTGGGTCCCACAGGACTGTGACAAGTGGTAAGAGAGTTCTCGGCAGGTGGCTATCACCAGGGCACTATGCAGGTAGCAGACTGAGGCACTTACCCAGTCGTTCTGTAAAGAAAGATTCTTTGCTTCTTTGTCCTGTAGCTTTGGCCAAAGAGGCACACTTCAGGTTTGGCAAACATATATATAGTAGACTTTGGAACTGTCCTCAAAGAATGTAGGCTGTGGATACCATCCTGGTGCTCCCTCTCTGCCTTGTTTCAGCTCACTTGTATCTCCCAGAAAAGAGCTTATACACTCATGTGGAGCCCCCATTTTTGCAACTGCCACCCAGGAAACACTGCCAGATCACCCAGCAAGTGTGGTTTATACTTGTGTTCCAACAGGACTGTATATATTTGCATACTCTTAAAAGCTGCTGCCTATGGGTCTGGATTCCACAGAAGTTGAATCTAGGTGCTTAGATACTCCCTGTAGGGATGCTGACAGGTCTTGGCACATCCTAAACTACTTGGAGCTATTAAAAATAAAATAGGCTGCTTGGACAAGCACAAAAGTTTATGAGACAACAGGGATACAGCAAGGTTGAATTACAATGTTCACCTCCTACATGACACCATTCCTTCAAGACTGGTTTCAGGAGACTGCTACATCCACTGCAAAAAAAACCAAAAACAAAAACAAAAAACACCCCAACACGAGAGTCAAACAAAGTGAAGGAATAAATCAACATGTCCCAAATGAAAGAATAACATAAAACCTTTACAAAAAAATTCTTAATGGAGTTAAGCAATTTTTACCTGATAAAGAGCTCAAAGTAATGGTCATAAAGATGCTCACTGAACTAGTGAAAAAGAATGAATGAACAGTGACAAATTCAACAAAGAGATGGAAACTACAAATAAGAAAGTACCAAACAGAAGTGACTGAGATGAAAAATATAATAACTAAACTGAAAACAACAACAACAACAAAAAAACAAAAAACACCACTACAGGAGTTCAACAGCAGATAGGATGAAGCAGAATAGAAAATAAGTCAACTCTAAGACAAGGCAGAGAAACTCACCCAATCAGCAGCAAAAAGAACTAAGAATGAAAAAAGTGATGATAAATTAAGGGGCTTATAGGACAGCATCAAACAGACTAATATTTGCATTTTGGGGTTGCAAAGAAGGAGGAGAAAGGAGCAAAAACTTTGTTTGAAAAAATAATGGCTGAAAACTTCACTAACCTGGAAAAGGAAACAGACATCCAGGTCCAAGGAAGTGCAAAGAGTTCCTAAGATAACCCAAAGAGACCAACACCAAAATACATAATAATTACATTGTCAAAAGTTAAAGACAAAGTGAAACTATTAAAAGTAGCAGAGAAAAACAACTTGTTAAGTACAAAGAAACCACCAAAAGACCACCAGCATATTTTTTTCTGTGTAACTTTGCAGACCAGAAGAGAGTGACATGATATATTCAAAGTGGTGAAAGGAATACTAACAACAAAAATATCAATCATGAATACTCTATCCTGGAAAATTATCATTCAGAATTAAACAAGAGAAAAAGAATTTTCCAGAGAAGCAAAAACTAAAAGAGTTGATCATCACTAAACTGACTCTGTGAGAAATGTTAAGGGTCTTCTTTAAGCTGAAAATAGAGTACTAATTAATAACAGAACATCTCACTGGTGAGGTAAATATATAGTAAAGGTAGTAGATTAATAATTTATAAAGCTAGTTAGTTAAATGATAAAAGTAGTAAAAAATTATTAAGAATATAACAATAAGGGATACATAAGTTAAAAACATACAAAATGTTACATAAAAAAAAGTAGGGAGGAAAGTAAAAATGTTGAGCTTTAGAATGGGATCAAACTGAAATTGTTATCAACTTAAAATAGACCATTATAGATATAAGTAGTTATATATAAGCCTCATGATAACCACAGAGCAACCACCTATAGTAAATATATAAAATAAACAAAGAGAAAGGAATGTAAGTTTACCACTAAAGAAGATCATGAAACCATGAGAGAGCAAGAGAGGAAACAGAAAACTACAACAAACAGCCAGTGAGCAATTAATGAAATAGCAACAAGTATAAACCTATCAGTTATTACTTTATCTGTTAATGGACCAAATTCTCCAACCAAAAGACAGAGTGGCTGAATAGATAAAATAATGCCATTTATACACTGTATACAAAAGGCTCACATTTTTTTTAATCCCCGCCGAAAGACGTGCTCAATGATTTTAGAGACAAGGGAAGGGAGAGAAACAGAGGGAGATGAATATCAACGTGAGAGAGAAACATCAATCAGTCGCCTCATACGTGCCCTGACTGGCAACCAAATCTGCAACCTAGGCCTGTGACCTACCTGAGAATCGAGCCTACGGCCTTTTGGTTCATGGGACGATGCTCCAACCAATTGGGCCATGTGGTCAGGGCTACAAAAGACTCACTTTATTATTTTTAAAATATGTTTACTGATTTTAGAGAGAGAAACATCTATTAGTTGTCTATCATAGGTGCTCCAACCTAGGACTGAACTAGAAACCTAGGTACGTGCTCTGACTGGGAATCAAATCCCCAACCTCTTGGTGTACTGGATGACACTCCAACCACACTGAGCAATGCCAGCCAGGGCAAGAGACTCATTTTAGATGCAAGGACACACAGACTTAAAGGGAAGGGATGAAAAATAATATTCCATGCGAATGGAAACCAAAAGAAAGCTGGAGTAGCTATATTTATAAATGACAAAACAGACTTTAAAACAAAGACCAATTAGAAGCAAAGACTGTAAGAACAAAGATGGGTGTTACATAATGATAATAGGGTTAACTAACAAGAGAATATAACATTTGTAAGCATTTATGCATTCCATGTAGAATCATCTAAATTATAAAGCAAATATTAACAGAGTTAAAGGGAGAAATAGACATAAATATAATATTAGGAGACTTTAATACCCCACTTACATCAATGGAAACATCCAGATAGAAAATCAATAAGAAAACATTGGTCTTTTAAAAAAACATTCATTCATTCATTCATTCATTCATTCACTCTTTTTAGAGAGGGGAGAAGGAAAGGAGAAAGAGAGGGAGAGAAACAGCAATGTGTGGTTGCCTCTCACATACCCCACACTGGGTACTTGGCCTGCAACCCAGGCATGTGCCCTGACTGGGAATTGAACCAGCAACCCCTTGGTTCGCAGGCTGGTACTCAATCCAATGAGCCACACCAGCCAGGGCAGAAAACTTTTGTATTAAGATTCATGTTAGATTAGACTGACTTAAAAGGTATATACAGAATATTCCATTCAAAAGCAACAGAATACACATTCTTCTCAAGTGCATGTGGAACATTTATTTAACAGGACAGATCATACATTAGGCCACAAAATGAGTCTTGAAATCAATACTTAAGAGTATTGAAATCGTATCAAGTATCTTTTCCAACAACAATGGTATAAAACTAGAAATTAATAGCATGAAGAAAACTGAAATATTCACACATTTGGTGGAGAGCAAATAACATGCTATAGAATAACCAATGGGTCAATAAATTAAAAGATAAATAAAAAAATATTTTGAGATGATTTGATTTTGGGTGGTAGGCACACAATGCAATATACAGATCATGTATCATAGAAATGTACACTTGAAACCTATATGATCTTATTAACCAATGTCATCCCTAACAAATTTGAATTAAAAAATAAAAATTAAAAAAATACTTTGAGACAAACAAAAATGGGAATATAACATACCAAATCTGTGAGATGTAGCAAAAGCATTTCTAAAAAGGAAGTTATAAATGTCTACCTTAAGAAACAAGAAAAGACTCAAATCAACAACACAGCATTATGCCTCAAGGAACTTAAAAAATGAAGAACAACTGAACTGCACAATTAGCAGAAGGAACGTGGTAACAAGGAAGGTGGTAAGAAGGAAGGTGGTAACAAAGCGGCAATAAATGAAAAAGAGACTAAAAAGACAGTAAAGAAGATCAGTGAAACTAAGCTGGTTCTTTCAAAAGATGAACAAAATTGACAGACCTTTAGCTAGACTCAGTGGGTAAAAAGAGAGGACTTAAAATCAGAAATTAAAAGGACATTATAACTAATATTAGAGAAATACAAAGGACGACAAGAGACTACCATGAACAATTACATGCCAACCTAGAAGAAAAACTTCCTAGAAACATACAACCTACCAAAACTGAATCTTAATGAAATAAGAAATCTGAACAGATCTATTACTGAGATTAAATCACTAATCAAAAACCTCCCAACAAACAAAAGACCAGAATCTGACAGCTTCAGTAATGAATTTTATAAAATACTCAAGAAAGAATTAATACTAATCCTCAAATTCTTCTAAAAAGGAGAAGAGGAAGCTCTTTCAAACTCATTTAAAGAGGCCAGCATTACCCTGATATCAAAATCAGAAAAGGAACCTGCAACTAAAGAAAATTAAAGTTCAATATCCCAGCTGAATATAGATGTAAAAATCCTCAAAATATTAGGCAACCAAATTCAACAACACATCAGAAGAATTATAAACTATGATCAAGTGAGATTTATTTCATGGATGCATGGATGGCCCAACTTTAGCATACCAGTCAATGTGATACAACACATTATTAAAATGAAGGATAAAAACCAAATGATCTCAACAGATTCAGAAAGAGCATTTGACAAAATTCAACATCCATTTACGATTTTAAAAATCTCAACAAAGGGTACAGACGGAACATACCTCAACAGACTAAAGGCTGTATGTGTAGAAGCCCACAGCTAACATCCTACTCCATGGTAAAAAGCTGAAAGCCTTTCCTCTAAAATCAGAAACAAGATTAAGGATATCTACTCTCACCACTTTTATTCAACATAGTACTGGAAGTCCTAGCCATAGTAATTATGTAAGAAAAAGAAATAAAAGGTATCCAAATTGGAAAGGAGTAAAAAACGTCACTATTTCCAGATGACATAATATTATGCCTAGGAAACCTTACAGACTCCATTAGGAAACTGTGAAAATAAATTCAGTTAAGCTGCAGGGTACAAAATCAGTACATAAAATCTATTGTATTTCTATACACTAATAACAAACTATCAGAAAGAGAAGTCAATCCTGTTTACAAATGCATCAGAAAGAGTATACAGAGGAAAAAAAATTAACCAAGGAGGTGAAATACGTGATATTGAAAACTGTGAGACATTAATGAAAGAAACTGAAGAAGACACAAATAAATGGGAACATATTTCATGTTCATGGATTGAAAAAATAGTATTTTTAAAATGTCCATGCTACTTAAAGCAATATACATAATGAATGCAATCCCAATCAAAATTTCAATGGCTTTTTTCAAAGGCATAGAACAAATAATCCTAAAATTTGTATGAAACCAAAAAACAAACAAAAAAGGAAGCCCCTCTAAGAGGCAAAGCAACCTTGAGAAAGAACAAAACAAGAGGCATTGTGAGTCTTGACTTCAAACTAAATTACAAAGTTATAGTAACTAAAACAGTATATTTTAAAATTTAATTTTTAATTTGAATTATATTTTATTGTGGTTATTACAGTTGTCCCAATTTTCTACTTTTGCCCTCCTCCACCCAGAACCCACACTCCCTCAAACAATCCTCACATCACAGTCCATGTCCATGGGTCATGCATGTATATTCTTTGGCTACTATATTCCCTATGTTGTACTTTACATCCCTGTAACTATTCTGAAACTACCAATTGTACTTAATCCCTTCACCTTTGGTGACTGTTCCCCTGACAGCTTTCCCATCTGGAATCCATCAAAACGTTCTATCTGTTCTATTTGTTTGTTTGTTTTGCTTTTTAGATTAAATTATTGATAGATATGTATTTATTGGCATTTCATTGTTCATATTTTTGGTCTTCTTAAAGAAGACCCTTTAACATTTGATATAATACTGGTTTGGTGGTGGTGAACTCCTTTATCTTTTTCTTGTCTGGGAAGCTCTTTATCTGTCCGTTGGTTCTAAATGATGGCTTTTTGGGTAGAACAGTCTTAGTTGTAGGTCCTTGCTTTTCATGACTGAATATTTCTTGTCAATCACTGGTGGCCTGCAAAGTTTGTTTTGAGAAATCAGCTGACAGTATTATGGGAACTGTCTTGTGCTAACTGCTCTTCTCTTTCTGCTTTTAGGACTCTCTGTCTTTAACCTATGGCATTTTAATTATGATGTGTCTTGGGGTGGGCCTTTTTGAGCTGATCTTGTTTGGGATTCTCTGTGCTTCCTTGACTTGTATGTCTATTTCCTTCACCAAGTTAGGGAAGTTTCCTGTCATTATTTTTTCAAATAGATGTTCAACTTCTTGCTCTCTCTCTTCTCCTTCTGGCACCCCCATGATTCTAATTTTGGTATGCTTTAAGTTGTCCCAGAGGCTCCTCACACTAACCTCATTTTTCTGGATTCATTTTTCTTCTTGCTGTTCTGATTGGGTGTTTTTTGCCTCCTTATATTCCAAGTCTCTGACTTGATTCTTAGCTTCATCCACTCTACTGGTGATTCCTTGTAAACGCTGCTTCTTTTCAGTTAGTGTATCCTTCATTTCTGACTGGTTCTTTTTTAGGGTTTCCATGTCATTTTTATGCTGTTGAGGTTCCCTCTGAGTTCAACTGCTCTTCCTTTAAGTTCACTCAGCACCTTATAACCACTATTTTGAACTCTGCACCTAGCAGACTGTATGTCTCCACTTTGTTTAGTTCTTTTCTGCAGTTCTGTTCTGTTCTTTCATTTGGGCCTTGAGCCCTGGTCTCCTCATTTTGGCAGGTTCCCTGTGTTTGTTTCTATGTTTCTATGTATTAGGTAGAGTTGCTTCCACTCCCAGACTTGGTAGAGTGGCCTAATATAGTAGGTGTCCCATAGAGTCCAGTGGTACAGCCTTCACTATCACCTAAGTTGGGTACTCAAAATACAGCCTCTGTGTGGACTGTGTATAGCCACCTCTTGCAGTGAGCCTTGACTGCTTTTGGCAGATCAATGGGAGGGATTTCCCAAGACTGGCTATGACCAGTGACCAGCAAACCTCTGACCACTGTGGAGGATCAGCTATGCAGAACTTACCTCAATAGGGTTCTGCCCACTGAGTCCTCTCCCTTGAGTGTTTCACTTATGGAGGTGGTTCGGTGATGGTGCTCCAGTATTGTCTGTACCTGTCCACATGGTGTACAGTCTCTGGGGCCTCTTCAGGAGGTACATGCCAAAGTCAATCACCACTTGTCTTCTGTCCAGAAACAACTGGCAGAAGCTATAATGCAATCAGCAGATGGTTGTTACTTGTGCCTAGCTTGGAGGTAACCAAGTAAGGCCAAGCTGTGAACCAAGGCCAGGTGCTGCTAGTACCTGGCCCAGGGCCACTTAGAGACAGGTACAGGGCTGCTTGTTTGAGAGAATTTAGGGAAATCTGAAGCATGAGTCAAGACAAGCCTTTCATATTGAAAAGTCACTGGAAAACAGTTTGGGTGGGCCCAAAATTGGGTGGGTCAGAGTCTTGAGGAATCACCAGAGTGGGGTAAACCAGTGTGAGCCAGGTTTAGAGTCTCATATATGGTGCCCACTGGCTGGCTCTTTGGGAGATGGGCTCGGAAAAGGAAAAATGGCCTCTGACAGCACTTCTGTCTTGGAGAAAGCTGCAACCCCCCCTCCCACCAGCTCTCGCCTTGATGCCAGATACTGTAGTTCCACCCCGTATGTCTATGATGCTCTTTCAATCTCCTGCCCTGCACTGGAGCTCAGAAGTAGGCTTGAGTAAGTCCGTGTGTGGGCCCTTTAGAAGGAACTGACTTCGGCAGTTTCTGTCTTCTGCAGCCTCAATCTCCACTACTTTTTACAGCCAGAAGTTATGAGGACTTATCTTCCTGGGCTGGGGGGCCTGGTTTGGGGCTGGGATCCTAGATCCAAAGATATCCCTCCTGACTTTTATCTACCACTGTAGGTGTGGGACCAGCCTGTTCCACCAGTCCACCACTCCTACCTACCTCGTTGTGTTCCACAGTTGTAGGACTTCCATTCAGCCTGACTTCTGGTGGTTCTGAATAACGCCCATTCTCTAGTTAGTTGTAATTTTGATGTGGTTGTGTGAGGAGGCTAGTTGTGTTTATCTATGCTGCCATCTTTACCAGAAGTCAAAATAGTATGGTATTGGCATAAAAACAGACACAGAGATCAATGGAACAAAACAAAAAGCCTAGGAACAAACCTACAAATATATGATCAATTAATTTATGCCATAGGAGCCAAGAATATACAATGAGAAAAGACTGCCTTTTCAACAGTGTTGAGAAAACTGGACATAGAAAGAAAAGGAGAGAAAGAGACACAGAGAGAGAGAAAACAAAGAAAACTCAACCACTATCTTATACCATATACAAAAATCTACTACAAATGTGATCAAAGACTTGAATATAAGGCCTGAAACCTTAAAATTCCTAGAAGAAAACACAGGTGATAAGCTCTTTTATCTATTTCTTTAAAAAAAAATATATATATATATATACACATTTTATTGATTATGCTATGATAGTTGTCCCATTTTTCTCACGTTTATTCACCTCTGAACTGTACCCTGCCTCCCACCCGCATGCCCCCCCTTAGATAATGTCCGTGGGTCATACATATAAGACTTTGGATTCTACATTTCTCATACAATTCTTAACCTCCCCCTGTCTATTTTGTACCTACCAATTATGCTTCTTATTCCCTGTACATTTTTGTCCCCATTCTCCTTCTCCTCCTTCCCACCGATAAACCTCCACATGATCTCCATTTCCGTGATTCTGTTCCTGTTCTAGGTGTTTGCTTAGTTTTTGTTTTTTATTTTTAGGTCTGGTTGTTGAAAGTTGTATTTGTTGTCATTTTACTGTTCATAGTTTTAATCATTGTCTTTTTCTTAAGTGAGTCCCTTTAATATTTCATATAAAAAGGGCTTGGTAACGATAAACTCCTTGAAGTTGACCTTATCTAGGAAACACTTTATCTGCCCTTCCATTCTAAATGATAGCTTTGCAGGACAGAGTAATCTTGGATGTAGTTCCTTGCCCTTCATGATCTCAAATACTTCTTTCTAGCCCCTTCTTGCCTGCAAGGTTTCTTTGGAGAAATCAGGAAATCAGTTGACAGTCTTATGGGCACTCCTTTGTAGGTAACTGTCTCCTTTTCTCTTGCTGCTTTTAAAATTCTCTCCTTATCTTTAATCTTGGCTAATGTAATTATGATGTGCTTTGGTATATTCCTCTTTGGGTCCAACTTCTTTGGGACTCTCTGAGCTCCTGGACTTTCCAAAAGTCTATTCCCTTTGCCAAACCGGGGAAGTTCTCCTTCATTATTTGTTCAAATAAGTTTTCAATTTCTTGCTCTTTCTTTTCTCCTTCTGGCAACCTGATGATTTGGATGTTGGAACATTTAAAATTGTTCCTAAGCTTCCTCCTCTTTTTTTTTTTTTTTTAATTCTCATTTCTTTATTCTGTTCTGGTTGAATGTTTCTGTCCTTCTTCTGGTCCAAACAGTTGACTTGAGTCCCATTTTCCCTCCCATCACTGTTGCTTCCCTGTACATTTTCCTTTATTTCACTTTGCACAATCTTCATTTCTTCCTGTATTTTGTGACCATACTCAACCATTTCTGTGAGCATCCTGATTATCAGTTTTTTGAACTCTGCATCTGATAGGCTGGCTATCTCTTCATCATTTAGTTGTATTTTTTCTGGAGCTTTGATCTGTTTCATTTGGGCCTTATTTTTCTATCTTGGTGCCCCTGCTACATAGTAAGGGGCCTTAGGTATTTGCCAGGGCTGGGCAACCTATGTACCTGGGTTGTTGCACTGTATGTCGGGGAGGGGTCAGAGAGGGAACAATGGTGCTTGCTTGGCTCTTGCCCTGCTTTCAGTCACTTGCCCCACTACCCACAATCAAATTAGGCCCTTCTGGTGCTGATTCTGGGTGGGTGGGTTTGTTAATGCTCTAGGACTGTGAGTCTCTTCAACAAACTCTTCTGTGAGGCTGGGAGTTTCTCCCACTGCTGCAACCCCCACAGGTTTCTTCAGTTGGAGGTTTTGAGGTTTTATTTCCCTGTGTTGGAACCCTGGGTTTCATGGTGTGTCTCACTCCCGACTGTTCCTCCTAGTGTACCTGCATGCAAACGTGGGACCGCCTCATCCCCCAGCCACAGCCTTGTCTCATGTCCACTCCACCCAGGCTGCCTGTCTCTGCCTCTCCTACCAGTCTGGATAAATGTTTCTTCTTTAACTTCTTGGTTGTCAGACTTCCATACAGTTCGATTTTCTGACAGTTCTGGTTATTTTTTGTTTTCAAATTTGTTCTTCTTTTGGTTATGCAAGAAGGCAAAGTGCATCTGCCTATGCTTACATCTTCGCCAGAAGTCTGATCATAGAATTTTTATCTTTGATTACATTAATATGGAGTTCATTTTACTTTTTTTAAAAAATATTTTATTTATTTATTTTTAGAGGGAAAGACAAGAAGAGAAGGAAACATTAGTATGTGTTTGCCTCTCGTGTGCCCCTTACAGAGAACCTGGCCTGCAACCTAGGCGTGTGCCGTACTTGGGAATAAGACTAGCGACCCTTTGTTTTGCAGGCCGCACTAATTGTACTCTTTACTCCACACCAGCCAGGGCTACTTTTACTCTTTATTCCACTATTCTTTTATACATCAGAGAATATTTTTGTGGTCATAAACACTATTCTCTTAATGTGAAATTAAATTGACTTTTTAATGTTAAATCTTACATTTCTGATATGAACTCAATTTAGTCATCATGTAACAGTTTGATTTCACACAAACCTCCTAAATTTCTATGTCTGTGCCATTGTAGACAATCCTAGGTTGTTTTCCAGACTGCAAGCTCAATTGAGATTTGCAAAATAATGTAAAAAGCCTCAAGTTGGATAAAAATACCTTTATAATTAAACTATTTAGTCACTTCTATACATCATATTCTCAATGTGACCTAGGTTTTTCACTAGCCTGTATGTTTTCCTCTTTTGCTAGTGATAAGAGCCAACAACTGTACCACTGTTGGCCCAGCCCTTGGATATATTATTCTCTTAAGCAAAGTGGAAAATGCTTATTTTAGCCTGATACAAATATAAGAAAAATTTTGGCTAAGGAATATATCATGAAAGTTTCAATTAACTAAAAGAAATATCTGTATTTCAATGAAAAAAGATTTAAGGCATTCTGTTTGCAATCACACAACTGATTATTTTTCTTACTGTAAAAATCTTACCCTAAGACTTAAACTCATCCCAAAGATACTATAAGTTTTATAATTATATGTTAAGCAAAAAAAAAATAAAGTAAAAAGAATTCTCAGTATTAACAGGTGAGGTGCACAAAAATGATCACTCTAGATTTATACAGCAAATATTTAATGAGTCTCTATGTTATGAGGGTAGAAACTATGGTTTTTTTTGTTCAACTCTGTATATCTGGCTGTTAGTAGTGCCATACAGTACACAGCACATAGTAAGGGCTCAATAAAATATTTGTTCAAAAAATCAGCAAATAAATGGATGAAACAAAATCAGACTTTAGAATGAGTAAGAATTCTGTCCCCATCTACACAACTTCATCTATGGTAAGACTATAACATAATTAAAATACTGAAAAAGGACCAAACCACAATTTTTCCTTTATGATTTTTTTCTTTTAAGTACTACATAACCTGGATTGAAAATAACTTCTTTCTAAAGAACTAAGTATTTACATAAATCAAATCCAGCAACTGAGGGTAAAACTAGCATATGTATCAAACTATAGATATCTTATAATTATTTTAAAAAAGTGTTTTAGGGCCCTGGCTGGTATAGCTCAGTGGATTTACTGCTGGCCTGCAAGCTGAAGGGTTGCTGGTTTGATTCCTGGTCAGGGCACATGCCTGGGTTGCAGGCCAGGTCCCCAAGTAGGGGGCCCATGAGAAGCAACCACACACTGATGTTTCTCTCCCTCTGTTTCTCCTTTCCCCTCTCTCTAAAAGTAAATAAAATCTTTTAAAAAATAAGTAAGTGTTTGAGGTACAACAGATACGAGCTGCAAAAGTGAAATTAGATCACATTCTTATACCACACACAAGAATAAATTCAGCCCTGGCTGGTGTGGCTCAATGGATTGAGCGCTGGCCTACAAACCTAAAGGGTCACTGGTTCAATTCCCAGTCAGGGCACATGCCTGGGTTGCAGGCCAGGTCCCCAGTAGGGGGCACACAAGAAACATTGATGTTTCTCTCCCTCTCTTTCTCCCTCCTTTCTCCTCTCTCTAAAAAAAAAAAAAATAGATAAAAAAAAAAAGAATAAATTCAAAATGTATAAAAGACTTAAATCTTAGACCGGAAAGCATAAAATCATAGAAGAAAACATAGGCAGCAAAATCTTGGACACTGCTCATAGAAATATTTTTTATTGGATGTATCTCCCTAGGCAAGAGAAGCAAAAGAAAAACAATAAACAAATGGGACTTTATCTAACTAAAAACTTTTTATACGGCAAAGGAAAACAACAAAATAAAGAGACAACCCACAGAATGGGAAAACATATTTGCCAATACATCTGATAAGGAGCTAATATCCAAAGTTTATAAAGTACTCACAAAACTCAACAATGAAAACAAAAAAACCTAAACAACCCTATTAAAAAATGGGCAAAAGATTGGAATAGACACTTCTCCAAAGAGGACATACAGATGGCTAATAGACATATGAAAAGAGGCTCAACATCGCTAATCATCAGAGAAATGTAAATGAAAACCACAATGAGATACCATCTCATACATGTCAGAACTGCCATCATCAATAAATCAAAAAACAATAAATGCTGGTGAGGTTGTGGAGAAAGGGGAACACTTTTGCACTGTTAGTGGGAATGTAGACTGGCACAGTCACTGTGGAACGCAGTATGGAGATACCTCAAAAAAATTGAAAATAGATCTGCCTTTTGACCTAGGAATTCCAGTTCTGGGAATACATCCAAAGGAACCCAAAACACTATTTGAAAGAACATAAGCACCCCTATGTTCATTGCAGCATTATTTACAATCACCAAGATATGGAAGCAGCCCATCTCCATCAACAGATGAGTGGATAAAACAACTATGGGACATTTACACATGGGGATTCTACTAGGCTGTAAAAAAGAAGAAAATTTTACCCTTTGCAACAGTATGGATGGACCTGGAGAACATTATGCTAAGTGAAATAAGCCAGTCAAAGAAAGACAATGCCATATTATTTCACTCATCTGTGGAATCTAACAAACTGTACTAACAAGCAAAACAGAGACAGATGCATAGATGGAGAACAGATGACAGCTAGTGGGGGTGGGGGGAGTTAGGGGTTGGAGGGATTGAGCAAAAAGAAAAAGGACGCATGGACAGCAGTGTGGTGATTGTGGTGGGGAAGGGAGTATAAAAGGACTAAATAGTCACGGAAAAAAATAAAGATTATGTATTTTTTAAAAAGTGTTTTAGGTATAGAAAACAATGATATTGAACCTTTTTTCCATTTGGAAGTATAAAATGTTTTTAATTTACAGTATTTCCCTTCCTAAATTTTAGGGTAGCTGCTGTATCTTTCTCATACGACACTTTTTTTTTTTTTAAATAGCATTTTCTTGTATTCTGGCACAAAAGGATGTTCCAGGCTTATCTTGCAACTTCCATGCCCCAATTCTGAAATCAGCTATTTTTCACCCTCATGTAACAGAAACATCTGTGACATGTCAGACCTGGGGCGTGGCGGTGAGAACAGGAGGGAAAGCCACTAATCCTGAGGAAAGTCTCAGAATAAATGACTGGTTTTTTGTAAGCCACTAAGATTTGTAGTGGTCTGTCACAAAGCAACAGGAAAGCAAAACAGAAATCGGTACCTGGGAGTGGAGTGCTGCTCTAACAAAAACCTAAAACATCTGGCATTGGCTTAAAATGAGACAGGAAAGAGTGGCCCCACGAGACTTTCCAGAATCTGTTAGTGGAAGCTGAAGGGCAGTGAAAAAAATTGCTATTAAAGGCAGAACAATTAAAGAAACTATAACCTGTAGTAACGTGATAGATAGAAAGGGTACCTAATGGATTTGAATCACCATAAATACATGTTGCTATCTGTAGTGAAATATATTAGTTGAAGTTAAGAAATATATGACAACAAATACTAAAATATTAATCTTAAATCTTGAGGGGTGTGTGTGTGTGTGTGTGTGTGTGTGTGTGTGTGTGTATTCCTGAAATTTTCTGGTTAAATTCACATACATACCTGCAATTTTCTAATTTAATTTTTTCCTTCACTTATTTTCAAATATCATTCAAATACATTATATATTTTTCTTTTTCAAATAAGGAAAAGAAAGCAAACAATGTCAACCAACTTAAAAGACCTTCTTTGCTCACACAGGAAAGAACATGAATTTCTACCTAGAATGGGTTCTGGTTTCACATAATACTGGAATACAAACTCAGTTTGAGAGTCTATAAAGACCATCCTTAACTGTGATCCAATTCTTACATTTTCTTTCATCTTGAAACACAGCTCATCTCACACTCTGCCAAATAAAGTTTTCAAAACCATACCCTGAAAAAACACAATTTGGAAAAACCTTTTATCTTAAATGGGACTTAAGACAGTGCTTTAGTGCTAGCTCTACTATTTATTACCCTCTTAATCTTTAACAGGGGTGTCTAACCTTTTGGTGTCTCTGGACCACACTGGAAGAAGAGTTGTCCTGGCCACACACTAAATACACTGCAACAAGTAATCACAAAACAATCTCATAATGTTTTAAGTAAATTTGCAATTTTGTGTTGGGCCACAGGTTGGACACCCTTGCCTAGAATATTTCAGAATCTCCATCTCTAGTATTTCTGGTGAAATGCTTTCAGTTACTTTATTTCACTTTTTTCCCGCATGTAAGAAGCATGCTAAGAGGTACTTTTTCCCTAAGTCTGTCTCTACCATTAACTGTTCAATAACTTTATGATATTATGAATTAGAAGTAGTTGGTTCCTACTTTTGGGGAACAAACGTGAAGCCCAAGAATAAAATGGTAATGTGGCTTTCTTAAACCTGAAAAAAACTTTCAGGAAATACTTATTTAACTGGCATGGCATTTTACTACCAGCTAATTTTCTAACTGAAGGTCATGAGGTCCAGAAAAAGAATATAATTATTTTAATATAATGATATTGCTCACTTCTCATGAGGTGGCAAAAAGAAAAATGGAAAAACCTTAATTCTGTATAACACAAAACTTGTTAATAATTTAAGTAATTTATTAACTTAAATCTCTCTCTTTTTTAAAGATTTTATTTATTTATTTTTAGAGAGGGAAGGGAGGGAGAAAGAGAGAGAGAAGCATCAATGTGCGGTTGCTGGGGGCCGTGGCCTGCAACCCAGGCATGTGCCCTGACTGGGAATCGAACCTGCGATGCTTTGATTCACGGCCCGGGCTCAATCCACTGAGCTATGCCAGCCAGGACTATTAACTTAAATCTCTTAAAAGAAACTAATTGTACATCTCTAAATACTCTTCCAATGTTTAATTCAACAAATTCTTTGCTCTTAGAAGTCTGTTCAATTTTGCCCCTTCTTCTGGATGTAGTGAAACTGATAATCACTGTTTTCAACTTTTTTTTTTTTAAAGATTTTATTTATTTATTTTTAGCAAGGGAAGGGAGAGGGGGAGAGAGAGACCTTCACACATTAAATGGCCACACATTAAATACACTGCAACAAGTAATCACAAAACAATCTCATAATGTTTTAAGTAAATTTACAATTTTGTGTTGGGCCACAGGTTGGACAACCTTGCCTAGAATATTTCAGAATCTCCATCTCTAGTATTTCTGGTGAAATGCTTTCAGTTACTTTATTTCACTTTTTCCTCGCATGAAACATCAATGTGCGGTTGCTGGGGGACATGGCCTGCAACCTAGGCATGTGCCCTGACTGGGAATCGAACCTGCGATGCCTGGTTCGCAGCCCGCGCTCAATCCACTGAGCTACGCCAGCCAGGGCTTGTTTTCAACTCTTCTAGCAGCCAGCCAGAAGGCAAACCTTTTTCTCAGACTGTCTGACTTTTACATAGCTGCCTGAGCTTGCATTCTTTGACCCATCTTACCTAATTCACACTCTCCTCTGCCCCTCTGCTCTTCTCCCTATTTTCATGTAAGCTATCTGAAGAAATATCATATTTTGCTGTGTATAATGCACATCCACACTTTTGGCCCAAACTTTCAGGAAAAAAAACATTTTGTTTTAATTTTTTAATCCAATTATTTATTTATTTGTATTTAGATAAGATTTTGTATTAAAAAGGAATTTTAGCATTAATTGTTGAACATATTATGGGGCAAGAAATTTTATGTAACAACTAACTATGAAACACCAGAACAGATACAAGGTATTTCAGATACCACCTCTGTATAATGTGCAACCTTATTTTCCCTCAAATATTTGGGCAAAAAAGTATGCATTATACACAGCAAAGTATGGTGATGTGGTAACATTTCTGTTGAAAGTAATCACCTATCTGATTCACAACCAAAATAAGTTAAATTCAGTTCAACCAATTAATGGAAATATTTTGAATTTAAACTTAAGTTTTCCATACCACACACAATATAGATTACTTCTAAGTGTTTTTCAGCTTTTATGTATAAGCAGGTTACCTAAAGCACAGAAGGAAAGGGACCAAAGGATATCTTTCCCAAATATCTTATTTAAAAAAATAGATGCTTTGGCCATCATGTATTGCTTATTATTATACAAGTATATATACAGGCTATCTGCTCAGCTTACAATGTTCTTAACTTCTTATTCACAAGGGCTGGCTTTCTCTCCCTCCCATCAGAGTCATACATACCAGTGATTCTTGCTTAACCTTAGGGAACCTGTCAAAGGAATTAACAGTGAAGTTTGGGTTCTCCTCAGTCTTAATAACCTGGTCAACTGCCCATCATTCAAGAGTCATCTCAAACATAATCTCACTATAATTCCCATGACCTGTCTAGACACTTAAAAGAGTTCTCCCACTGTGTTTCCATTACTCTACTGTAGTAATTTCCACAATACTCTAATTCTTCATTAGATTTTAAGTTCCCTGAAACTAAGAGCTTTTGTCTTTAGCATCTAACACAATACCTGACTTATCAAAAGGTCAAGTGTATTTGCTAGAATTAACTCAGTGTGTTAAATTGGATATTTCATGCTGATCAAATTCTAATTAGCTGTTCTATGTTTTTTATTAAATTGGAAATTATTTCTGAATAATCAAAGTTTATTTGGTATGTAATTAATTTTTAAAATATGGGCTCCATGAAGGGAATCGTAAGAAAGCATTCACACTTAGTAGTAGAAGAAATGTAGGAGACGTATCTACAGACCAGGTCAGATTATGCGTATACCACTAACAACCCTCTGTCACATAAATTAAAAATAAAATGGGTAATCTAATAATGGAATATCTATGTATTTTTAAAAACTCAACAACAAAAATCCAAACAGTGCAATTAAGTAATGGGCAAAGGACTTTATTAAAGTTTATTTTTTTACTGTTGTTCCAGTATAGTTGTCTCCATTTTGCCCCAACCACTCCCCCCACCCCAGCCATTGCCACCTCCTACCCTCAATCTCTGCACCCCTCTTGGCTCTGTCCATGTCTCCTTTTATGGATGTTCCTGTAAACCCCCCCCCTTTTTCCCCCATTTACTGTCCCCTCCAGTTACTGTCAGTTTGTTCCCAATTTCAATGTCTCTGGTTATATTTTGCTATAGTATACAAAACATACAATGATATACAAATCGCCAATATGCACATGAAAAGACACCATCACTAATCATTAAGGACATGCAAATTAAAACCACAGTGGGATACCATTTTGCATCAATCAGCATGACTATTATTTAAATTTTTAAAAAACTTATATTGATTCTTGAAGGAGGAGAAGGGAGAAATTGAGGAAATGAAATTGATGAATGAGAAACCCTGATTGGCTGCCTCATGCATGCCCTCAAATGGGGACCAAACCTGCAACCCTGGCACGTGCCCTGGCCTGGAATCAAACTGGCAACCTTTCAGTTTGCAGGATGATGCCCCATCAAATGAGCCACACCGGTGAGGCTGGCTACTATTTTTTTAAAGCCAGAAAATAACAGGTGCTGATGAGGATATAGATTAACTGGAACCCTTGTGCATTGCTGGTGAACATGTAAATGGTATAGCTGCTATAGAAAAGAATACCATGGTTCTTAAAAAAACTAAACATCAAATTAAGTTTATAATCCATATAATCCATCAATTACACTTCTGAGTATATACCCAAAAGAATTGAAAGCAGGAGTCAAACAGGTATTTGTACATCAATACATACAGCAGCATTATTCACAATAGACAAAAGGTGGAAGGAAACAACCCAAATGGCCATTAGCAGACGGATGAGTAAATAAGATATGGTATATGCATACAACACAGTAATATTCAGTCTTAATATGGAATGAAATCGTAATATATGCTGCAATATGGATGAATCTTCAAATCATTGTGCTATAAGTGAAAGAGTCCAGACACAAAAGGACAAATGCTGTATGATTCCACATGAGGTTCCTAGAATAGTGTATTAGAGAGTCAGAACCTAGAATGGTTACTAGAGGGTGGTGGAGGAGCTAATGGAGAGTTACTGTTGGGATAATGAAAAAGTTCCTGAGATGGATACAGGGTTAACAGCTGCACAACAATATGAATTTACTTAATGCCACTGAACTTACACTTAAAAAATGGCTAAAACAGTAAATTCTGTTATCTGTATTTTACCACAATTTAAAAAATCGTATGTGTAGTACACAAATTAGAAAAATAAATGTAACCTTCCTTTTCTTATTGATATGCACTTTAAAAATCTCTCTCTAAGATTATGGACTTTTCTAATAACCGTATCTTACACTTCAGTAATAAATAATACATAAGTTACAGAAACAAAAACCAAAATATTCTTGAAAGTCAAATCTCAAAAGTTTGTCCTAAAACTGTGTAACAAAGAATGTAAGTTATTTATTAATTTCTTCCTGATTCCACATTTTCCCAGAGAGAAAAATATTTAATATTTCATTCTATTCAGCTATGAAATTATGACAGAATTTATTTCAAATCTCTAGAGCTAAGCCAGGAAAACCTAGGTTCATTCCAGTCCCAACACAAATTAATGTTTTCAACAGTATGGCATTTATTAAAAAATGCTAGCAGTCAAAAGTCTTATGTTCCTCTAATAACTCCTTCAGGCCATCCCACGCAATGACATCATCCTTACCAAATAAAGCCCATTATGCAATACCCACATATACAGTACTTTCTACGAGAATAGTCACTACTACTAATATTAAAAGGGCCAAAGATTGTGATAAATATACTGTAAAAGAGATTTTTTACACTAAGCAAGGTAAACTCTAAAAGCATATTATAGGAATAATATCCATCAACATGTAAAGAAATGGTAAATACAAATTATAAAAAAATTTCTAAAACACACATTCAATATTTATGTAAATAAATAATACATAAAATTCTTAGGGAAGTTCAAGTCCCTAAAGAACTATATAAAAGTAATCATTTTAAGTGAGACTCAAAAACTATCACTGTTCATGGTGCTTCCCACAAGCTAACAGATGCCAAGGAGAAAGAATATAAACAGTTGCCCATTAAATGAAGATACTGTGATAACTGACATGTTTGCTACACTCTTAAACTTTCTTTAAATTTGTCACATTTAAAACACCCTCTATACTTAGGCATATCCTTTATGTTTTCAAACACTGTGCCATTCCCCTGAAAGTTTTGTTGAGAAAGAATGCAATAAAAATAATTTTCTTTTAACTATTAACAAAACTATGTAACCCAGGGAGGTCAGAAATGAGAACATTTTCTAATGTTTTTCATTCTATAGTCACAGTATTTTTATGTAAGCTGTAGGTTTTCTTTTCAAAGTTTAATTTTTCATCAAAGGTAATAAACTTATATAATTTTAAGTTCCAAGTAGTACCTTCCACTTCTGGGAAGATGGAGCAGATGTACTTTTTCCTATTCCACCTGCAAAGTACAACTAAAACCCTGGCCATTATATGTAAAACAAATATCAGAAGGCTATAAAGGGTTGAAGATGACTATGGACTTCAGAACCCAAGGAACATCATAGTGATCAGTTCCCTGGGTTCTTTTAGCCTCATACATCCTACACTTGGACCTGTTGACTCCAAGTTGGCAACCCAGAAACACCAATGGACAGAGATAAAACAAAACACTACAGCCCCCAACAAAAGCTGACTCCCTATAGCAAAAGGACCAGGAAAGGGACAACTTAAGACAGAAAACTTTTAGGCCCTAGCTGATGTGGCTCAGTGGACTGAGCACCTACCTGCGAACCAAAGGGTTGCCAGTTTGATTCCCAGTCAGGGTACATGCCTGGGTTGTGGACAAAGTCCCAGTAGAGGGTGCACAAGAGGCAACCACACACTGCTGTTTCTCTCCCTCTCTCCTTCCTTTCCCCCCTCTCTAAAAAAAAATAAATAAAATCTTAAAAAAAAAAAAAGCAACCAGAAAGCTTTTAGACAATAACTGCTCTACTCTAGCCAAATACCTCAGAAACTGCAGCTTCACCCTTACCCTTCCAAGCAAAGGCTGAGTGGGGAGCCAAGCTTCCACCCTTGCAAGGCTGTACCTTGGCCAATTCTGTGGCTCCTCTCCAGTCACCACTGCTGTGGTGTCAAAGAACGCCAAGTAGGAAACTGGGGCTTTTATGCCTGTCAGAAGGTAAGGTGGCCCCCCTGACCCCTTGCAGAGAGGTGCCCTCCACCTTCCTGCTGGTGTGATGTCAGAGGAGGACTAGTGGACGCAAGTAATTTGGAGAGGCAGAAAAGACAAACTGCCTGTCATAAGATTACTATTCCTTTTCAGAAAGCAAGGGCCTTGAAGAAATCACTAGATATCTTAGAGGAAGAAAATAATGGGAGTGTATAGGGTTTATAGCAAAATTTCAAGGACTGAAAAAATTTTGAAATTTTCAAACTGATGTTAACTTTAAGTGTTCTGCATTAGAACACGAAAATTCAAACTACCATATAACTGTGATGTCATTACTGAAATAAGAAAAAAATCAGAGAGGCACATTTCAAGAGAACATGCCATTGAACCTATCTGACTTTGGAGTGAAGCAAATACTTTAACAACATCCAGTCCCTATAGTTTACAACCTTGAAAGTCAGAAACCATGTAAACTAGAAAAACACAGGGATTCAATGATAGGGATGCTGATAATTGAGTTCTGAAGCAATACTGGAAAAAGGCAATTAGAGAAAAATCCATTAATGTCTTATTTTGTTTATAATACTAGAATTCTTGCCCTGACCAGTCTGGCTCAATTGGTTGGGCACTGTCTTAAAAAGGCAAAAGGTAGCCAGTTCCATTCCTAGTCAGGGCATTTGCCTCAGTTGTGGGTTCAGTTCCAGGTCAAGGCTTGTACAGGAGGCAACCATCTGATGTTTCTCACATGGATGTTTCTCTCTCTCTCTTTCTCTCTCCCCTCCCTGCTCTCTAAAAATAATTTTTAAAAAAATCTTATAATATTAGAATTCACACAGAATGATGACCACATGATATGACTCAGAAAATATGTATTTTTCTATGAAAGCTATGAATGCATCACAACTTTTGTCCCTTATTTTTACTTTCATGTAGTAGCATTTATAGATGCCAAATATACCCCATTATGAGGCAAGTCTTAGTTTTAATCAGTTAGAAAATAAAAAGCATAGTTTATAATGAGAAATCAGTCATTTTTAAATGATTCAACGATATCCCTCTTGTGTTTCTCTGTAACATTTTAAAAGTTAGAACTTTATGAACACTTTGAGAACATTTATTAAAATCTCATCACAACAAACTTTAATCACAGATGTCTGGGCTACTCCATTGTGGCCTTCACTAGGATTAGAAAATCTGGTCATGATACTATAAAGAATTTATTTGCAATGAGGTTTAATTTGTGGTTAATAGGTTAAAATTAAGATTACCAGATTAAATGAATGCACTGCAAAATCTTTTTTAACATAGTAACTTGGAAAAATAAGTTGTTAGAAGCAACTTGTTTTCCCATTTTAAAATACCTGTGAATATTAATATTTTACTTGAATGTGTAAATCTGAAAAAGGAACATATAGGGTTTCTGTATGTTCCTTTATCATTAAAAGACTAAAGCTTCTTCTTCTTCTTTTTTTGGGGGGATTATACAGATTGACCAAAGCGTAAGTAATGCCATCTATTTTCATCACAACTACTTCTGGATGAATGGATTTTTATTTTTCACTGCAATATAAGATATTTTCGTTTCATCTGCACTATGGTACAGTTGTCCTTTTTGTCTCCTGCTTGGAATAGTACTCATGAACACTGTTTTCCAGAACAATTTGAAGAAGATAACCAATGCAAAAACAATCAACTACATACTTCACTTATTAATGAAAGGCTACTTAAAAATAAATTGTGAATTAGTAAATTAAGTTTTTAAAAAGAAGCAGCTATTTTTCCAGCCTCATGAAGTCTTTTAGATCAGCTTGACAACCATCAGCTTTTGAAACGTGAACTTCTATTGCCAAAGTAAAGGTTTCATTTTTATAATACCATGATGCACTGTGTATCTTTCTGCCCTTCCATTCACCTTCTGCTCACAGAGATGCTGGCCGGGAGCCTGCACCTGCCTGAGAGCAGTCAAGGTTCACATGTGGGCGCTTTAGCTAACAAACACAGAAACAGGCAGGCAAACAAACAAGGACTGCTAGAAAAGCTACCAAGAATGCTCAAGTCTACACAACATAGGAAATATAGTGAATAATACTGTAATAACTATGTAGGGTACTGGAAATATCAGGGGAAGACTGTGTAAAGTACATGATTGTCTAAACACTATGCTGCACACCTGGAACTAATACAAAATAATACTGAATGTAATACTGAATGTAAAATGAAAAAATGTGAAAAATAATGCTAAAGTCTAGGAAAGCCCACATACCATGCTTTATCAGTTTGCATATATTCGCTCAAGAAAAGCAATGTATAATGAAGGACTTGAAAAATGGGTTTTTTTCACTGTTATGTTTTCCACATATCCTAAGAGAGTGGGATGCTAAAAAATGTATGTAGGCTGATAAAATTTAGTACATATTTCCAAGGCTGGTTGTGAGAAAATTAAAGAAATTTAACAAGAGGAATGAAAAATTGAATCAAACAAAGAACTCTAGTTTAGCTAAGAGAACTATCCTTGTAGTCTGAAGACCGGGGTTCTATCTAGTCTTGCTTTGTTGGTGACATATGCTGCAACTCGAATGATACAAAAATCACTTCATTGTGAAATGTAAATGTTATGTACTTGAAAAGAATGAGAAGTCTGTTCTTTGAAAAAAGGTACTGTATAAGTATAAGGCATTGTTAATGACTAAAAGCTGTGCTGCCAAACATAAAGTTATTTGATAATTTCTCACTTTAAATAATAAAAAACCTAAAGGTTAACTAAAATAAAGAATTACTCCTGAAGTTTTAAATGAAATCTTTACAAGATCCAAAATGGCGACAGTAAGTGGAAGTTACACCAACCTTCACCCATGACCAAACTGGAATTACAACTAAACTATTAAAAAAATCATCCTGAGTAACCAACTGAAGACAGGCTGGAGAACAGCCTTATAAACAAGGCCTTATGGAAGAAACCATGTTACTATATTGAGACTGATAGGAAGTGCAGAGGCACCAGAGGGCTGGGCTGGGCTCCCACAGGCAACAGCTAAAGTTCCGAAGGGGTATTTCAGCAGCTGGGGGTGAGGGTACAGGTTTCTCTGAGAAGTGTGGGGTCTAAACCCCAAGTGGGGTTCCCCAGCCTGGAGCGTCAGAACCAGGAAAGGTGCCCACATAACAACTGGTACTGAAACACAGTGGAGGTCCTGTCCATCAAGAAGACAGCAAAAGACTCAGACATCCTTCTAAAGGGCCAATGCACAAAATTTCATTTGCAGTTACTTACTCTGGACTCTGGTGGAGGGAGGGCAGAGGGAACTAGAGCAGTGTGGAACAGGCGGATCAGTGGAGAGAGCTAAAGGGTCAGGTGCCAGGATCCCTGTGCACAGTCATTCCTCTTATTGAAGAAGCCATCTTTATCAGGCAAAGCATTCCCCTCAGTGTGCCATCAGCCAAGGGGAAGCCATTGTCTGAGATTTTACTGCCTGTTTGAAAGAATATATGCACCCCTATGTTTCCGAAGCATTATTTATAATAGCCAAGATTTGGAAGCTGTCCAAGTGACCATCAGTAGATGAGTGGATAAAACAACTATGGTATATTTACACAATGGAATACTACTCAGTCATAAAAAAAAAAATATCCTTACGACAGCATGGAAGGACCTGGACAACATTATGCTGCTAAGTGAAATAAGCCAGTCAGACAAAGACAAACACTATATGACTTCACTCATATGTAAAATCTAATGAACAAACTTAACAAGCAAAATGGAGACAGACTCATGGATAGAGAGCAGCCTGACCCCTTGCAGTGGTGGGGTGGGGTGGTTGAGGGGTAGAGGGATTGAGCAAAAGTGAACAAGAACTCATAGACATGTCCAACAATGTGGTGATTATTGGGGGCAGGGAGGTAGATGGAGGTGGAAGAGTGTATAAGGGGGATAAACAGTAATGGAAAAAAATAAAATAAAAATAAAAATAAAAGAAATCCTTTAAAATGGTAATCAAAAAAATCAAAGTAAAACAAAACTTTTAAACTACAACTCAAGGAGGAAACTAAATCATACGTTACAGAAAAAAATTCAACAAAAAACATGATACTAATTACTAATAGTAACCAGTCAACCATCTTTACTTTCTATATTGGGGGGACATATATCAGTTTGGAACTAAGGCAGTACAGTGTATCAGTTTAATCCTGTCATTCATATATATATATATATATATATATATATATATATATATATATATATTCCATAATGAAATTTAAAATATGAAAAAATTAGAAATACTGTATAGCAAATAAGAATGGTTTTAGATTTTAAGCTTTTTAAAAAATCCTCACCCAAGAATATGTTTTTATTGATTTTAGAGAGAGAGTAAGGGAAAGAGAGAAAGATTGATTGGTTGCCCGTCTCTTGAGCCCCAACTGGGGATCAAACCTGCAATGTATGTATGTGCCCAAAGTGTGAATCAATCTGCAACCTTTTGGTGCATGGGACGATGCTCCAATTAACTGACTGAGCCAGCCAGGGCTACCTTAGATTTTAAAAGAATACTTTAGAAAGCCATATTCATGCCTAGAATAGTGTCTAAAATATGAGCACACATTTTTCAATAAATAAATAAGTAATTTTGGCACTAAATGAGGGAAAGGGAGCAAAAAAATAAAAGCAGCTAATTTTTGCTGAGCACATACAAGCAATGGAACATTTGTTCATTGCTCCATATGGCTACAATGCATTTAATCCGTAAAACTTCCTTATGATGCACACATTGCACAGATGAGGAAACTGCCATTTAGGAAAATCAGGAAATATGCCTATCATGAAGCTCTTAAGTGAACTGAAATTCAGACAAAGATTTGTCTGAATTCAAAGTTTATGCACAAATAAACTTACACTAAAGCTATTATACCATAAATTATTATTGTAAAATGCTGAAAAATAAGTGCCTGATTAACAGGCAGCTCCAATAGCCTAGTAAAACTCAGGGATTTTTAAAATGATATTATGTAATACATTTATTATACAGCATCATTAAATTAATTCTTCAGGCAGAGATTCTTACTAGATATTATCTTTAAAAGCCATAGATTATAAATTATATGAGTATGGTATGAATATATTTATACTGTGCCATGTCACTGGACTGAATTTTTCTTCAGATCTGACAATAGGAAGGCTGAAAACCTGTATTAGGAAAAGACAGAAGCTACATTTTTGAGTCTTACTCATGCTTCCTGGCCTACCTTCCACTTTCTTCTGCAATTTTTATTCTTTTATTTACCTGCAGGGGCATTAATATAATTTTAAAAACTATTTAATAAAACCTTTAATAACATATTTCCATACTGTGATCAAAGCTTTGCTAGTATCTCTCCACCCCACACCCTTGCAATGGTTCCTAAAAAGTAAAAGGCAGCTTTTCAGTTAAAAAATTGTGGTGGGGAGAATACCATAAAGTTTCCACACAGCAGAAAGCAACACACTATGATTTCCAAATGCAAAGTTGTAACCACAAAAATTTTTAAATATTGGCCACTCAAAATTAGAGCTTAAGAATTTAGATAAATCCTAGTCTGTCAACTGTCAAAAATATTTTTATTACCTTTTATTGATTGTGCTGTTAGTTGTCCCAATTTTTTTCCCCCCCCTTCCCCCACCCCAGTACCTCCTACTCCCTCAGGCAATCCCCACACCATTGTTTATGTCCATGAGTCATGTGAACAAGTTCTTTGGCTACTCCACTTCCTACACTGTATTTTACATCCCCATGATACCAATTGGTACATCCCCAAGTACCAATTTGTACATGTTAATCCCCTCAGCTCTTTACCCATTTCCCCCGACGCTCTAGCCATCTGGCAACCATCAAAACCCTCTCCATATCCATGATTCTGTGTCTGCTCTTCTTGTCTGCTTAGTTTTTTGGGGTTTTTTGATTCAATTGTTAATAGGTATGTTTACTGCCATTTTACTATTCATAGTTTTGACCCTCCTTTTCTTAAAAAAGTCCCTCTAACATTTCACTTAATGGTTTGGTGATGATGAACTCCTTTGGTTTTTTTCTTGTCTAGGGAGCTCTTTATCTGCACTTCGATCATAAATGATAGCTTTGCTGGGTAGAGCAATCTTGGCTGTAGATCCCTGCTTTTCCATAACTGAATATTTCTTGCCAATCCCTTCTTGCCTGCAAAGTTTCTTTTGAGAAATCAGCTGAAAGTCTTATGGGGTCTCCCCTGTAGGTAACTTCTTTTCTCTTGCTGCTTTTAAGATTTTCTACCTATAACATTTGGCATTTTAATTATGATGTGTCTTGGAATGGGCCTATTTCCACCCATCTTGTTTGGGACTCTCTGTGCTTCCTGGACTTGCGTGTCTATTTACTTCACTAAATTAGATAAGGTTTCTTTCATTATTTTTTCAAACAGATTTGCAATTTCTTGCTCCTTCTCTTTTTCTCCTTCTGGCATCCCTATGATGCGAATGTTGGTATGTTACAGCACCCAGAGGCTCCTTACACTATCCTCATTTGGGGGTTCTTTATCTCTTGTTCTGATTGGTTGTATTTTGCTTCCTTATGTTCCATCATTGATTTGATTCTCAGCTTCATCCCTCCACTGTTGATTCCTTGTAACTTGTTCTGTATTTAAATTAGTGTATCCTTTATTTCTGCTTGGATCTCTTTTATGCTGTTGAGGTTCTCATTAAATTCCTTGAGTGCCCTTATAACCAATGTTTTGAATTCTGCATCTGATAGATCGCTAGTCTCCATTTTGTTTAGTTCTTTTTCTGGAGTTTTTATCATTCTTTTATTTGGGCCATGTTTCTGTCTCATTTTGGCAGCTTCCTTGTGTTTGTTTCCATGTATTAGGTAGAGCTGTTATGACTCCCTGTCTTGGTAGTGTGGCCTAATGTAGCAGGTATCCTGTAGAGTCCTGTAGCACAACCTCCCCTTTCACCCAAACCAGGGGCTCAAGCTACACCCTCCACGTGGGCTGAATACACCCTCCTCTTATAGTTGAGCCTTGATTGCTGCTGGCAGGTCAATGGCAGGGATTTACCCAGGCCAGCCAGCTCTAAGAACTGGCTATGACCACTGACCGCCAAACTCTGCCCTCTGTGGAGGATGAGCTGTGCAGGGGCAGAGTGACTGTGCTCTGATATGGTCTGTAGCTAACCACTGGGTGCACAGGCTCTGGTATTTTCTGGGTGGTGTAGGCCAAGGTCAGCCACCACCTGTGTTTTGCCCCAAACCACCCAGCATGAGCTATAAAGCAAGCTGGGAGGGCTGCTACTTTTGCTGGACGTGGAGGCTCCCCCACAAAGCCAAATTGCGATCCAAAGCAGGCTGCTGCTAGTACTAGGCCTAGAGCCACTTAGCCAGAGGTAAGGGATCTGGGGGCTCACTGAGGATGGTTGTTGCTTGTTTGACAGGATTTAGGAAGATGTGAAGACTGAGCCAAGACCAGCCATTCATATGAAAAACCACTGATGACAGCTTGGTGGGCCTGTAAGTTGATTGGGGTGGAGCCTCATGATTTCAGCGGGGTGGAGCCAACTGTGTTAGCTAGGTTGATGGAGTCTCAGATATGGCACCAGCCTGCTGGCTCTGTGGGTAGAACACTCAGAAAAGGGACAATAGTCTCTGCCCACCTATCTGTCTGGGAGAAAGCTGTCTCCCAGCTCTTTTGCTGATGCCAGATACTTCAGTTCCTTCCCATATACCACTGGTATCTTTCAAGCTTCCACCCTGGTGCTGGACCTCAGAGGGATTGATTCTGAGTAATCTGTGTGCAGACTCTAAGAAAAACTGCTTGGGACTCCAGTAGTTTCTTTTATCGACTCCAACCCTGCTGGTTTTTACAGCCAGAACTTCTGGGGGCATATCTTCCTGGTACTGGAACCCTGGGCTGAGGGTTCCTATCATGGGGTTGGAACTCCTTGCCCACAAGCTATCACTCCCGAATTTCTATCCATCATACATCAGTGTGGGACCAGCCCACTTCACATCTCTTACCTGGATGGATGTGGCTTCTTTGTTCTGTAGTTGTCCAACTTCCATTCAACTCAATTTCTGACAGTTGTGACTGCTGCTTTTACTATAATTTAGTTGTAATTTTGATGTGGTTGTGCAAGGAGGTGAGCCTTGTTTGCCTCCACCTCCATCTTGACTATAAGTCTCATCAACTATTCAAATCAACTAATGTTCTAAATTTGATGGAGAAATTTCATTACTAAAATTATGTAAATCATGAGCTTTTTTATATTCCATGGTAATGCCTTTCAAATATCAGCATTTATCAGACTGTCTGGAGGGCTTGTTAAAACACAGATTGCTAGGTCCCGTCCCTAGAATTTCTGATATCATAGGTCATGGGTGAGACCCAAGAAAATTTCTAGCAATTTCCCAGGTGATACTGTTGCCATGGGTCTATGAACCACACTTTAACAACCAGTAGTCTATGTGGAGGAAGTTGAAGGAGTGTATAGGGGGAATAAATAAATGATGATGGGCGGTGAACTGACTTGAGTTGGTGAACACACAATACAATGTATAAATGATGTACTGTAGAATTGTCCACCTGAAACCTATATAATTTTGTTAGCCAGTGTTACCCAATAAATTCAGTAACAAGGGAAAAAGAGGACTAATTACTAGGGAGTGTTAGATCTAGGCAGGCCTAGGAGGAATGAAAATCACCAGGCGAGAAAATGGCACCATGGGAAGCTGCCTGCAGACCCTACCCAGGAAGATTGGGTCTGGGGTCAGCCTATCTGGCATAACAGGATGAAGCTTTCACTCAGCAACCAGCTCTAGCCAATCAGACTCCAATACCCCAACTGCAGGTTTAAAAACCTGATCTAAGAACAACCGAGTCCCAACCTCCCTTGGTTGGCTCCTCAACCTCCCTTTGTTGGCTCCACTTTCCTTCTTATTCCCCACTAATAAACCCTGCTCTCCATAGCTAGCTGTGTCTGTCTGGTTTCTTGAGTGACTCTGACCTAATGGAGGAAAAAAGAATCAGTGCTCTGTGGTAAGTTAATAGTATGTCCAACAGAATTGTGCACTGGTACTGCATGCCTAGGATTTCTAGTCCAAGACAGTAATTTGAATGCTTGCAAACAAGAGAAATAGCTTTTGTTTTTTGTTTTTCTGGGAGAAGCTAACTAATTGGTATTCTGTAATTATCTCTGTATGTTTCTGGTTTGCGCACATTAGCAAAATATACTAAGAAGGAAATGAAAAACAACATTGAAGAAAAGTGGCTTAAGGGACCTGGACAGCATTTATCATGAACCTCTCCAAAAAGGTGAGTTTTGAGGGGGTCTGGGGGCTAACATTTATTAATCATTTACTGCAAGCTAAGAATTAATATGAAGTTGCAACAGTGATATGGTTGTATGCTGCAGTAAGGTTTCTTACTCCAGAAACATATGAAAATGAAAATGATTGAAACTTTTGATACATATTCTAATAATAATATTAACAAAGTTAAAGAAAAACCGAAAGGTATGACTCATACCAAGAACCCTAGCAAAGTACATTGCTTTTGGACAAGACAACAAAGAATATATTTTATTCTTCAAAAACCGTAATTGCTTACTGAGGCATGGAGTAAATGAAATAATTTAATACTATTTATTCTGGACATTATTATTTTACATCAAATTTAAATAAGTTATTATATTACTTAGTATGTGAGTTTAAATACATTTTGCTAGAAAGTCATTATGCACATGGACTATAAATATTCCTTCGATAAAGAACATAAATCTTTGGTGAAACTGGTCTTAATTAATCTGCTGAATACACATAAAATTACTCTAACTATATTGAGGAAGCTTAATTCAGGATGGTATCAACAGCATCATATAAATGAGATTTAGTGAAAATGAACAGTCACAAGTTGGCATTTTAATGTTTTTTCTAAAACTTTTGCTAGTACTTTAACTCAAAATATAGTTTGATATAATATATAATAACATGATACATAAAATATGACTATATTGGGCATGAAGGAGAGGAAACACTGGTAGCCCAAATTAGAACATAAATGAACACAATGAACAAAAAAAACCCTGAAAGCCAATTTTTCAACGGAAATTATGGAAGTCAGAAGACAATGTAATTACACTTTTAAGGTGCTGAAATGGAAAAGCAGAAACAAAAAAACCCCACCAAGCAAGCAGCTATACCCAGTGGAAAAATTTAGACAAAATAATGATTTTCAAACATCAGAACAAAAATTTTAAAAGAATTCAATGCTAGCAGACCTAGTCAGGTTTATGATAGACACATGGAGTAAGAGATCACTTATTTATTTCTTTAAGAGTCTACTAAGGGTATACTACATGACACACACTATTTTAAATGCTGGAGATAGAGACAGAAAAGGTTGTTGCTCCACTGAAGCTTACATTATAATAGAGTAAACAATAAATAGAGACATACTATGGAGGAAATGAAGAACAACACTAAAGAAAAGCGGCTCAAGGCACCTGGACAGGTTTTATCATGGACCTCTCCAAAGAGGTCAGTTTTGAGTGGGAGGAGGCCAAAGTTTATTAATTGTTTAATATGAACTAAGAATTGATCTTTAAGTACCTTATATGTACTCACTCATAGTAGAGCTAAAATATAAAGAATGTGAGACATACAGTCACAGTCACAAAAAGATTTGGAGAAAGGGCATTCCATGAATAGTGGATACCAAGTACAAAGGCTATGAAGGAGAACCAAGTTTGGTATGTTTAATGACTAGAAAGAAGAAAAGTTTAACTGAACTAAGATTTAATAAGCTAGGTCCAAGAACAAATCCAGTTAAGGCTTAAGAAGTAGGCAGAGGTCACACATAGGCTTTTTCATCCCTGGTTAAGCCATTTAAATTTCATAAAAAAGGCAGTGAATAAGTACGACAGGATTTTGTTAGTTTGATTTCAAAGGGGCTCGACATGATCTGATTGAGATTTTTAAAATACCATTTTGGCTGCTGTATAAAGAATGCTTACAAGTGGTACATAACAGTAGAAACAGGAAGATTATTTAGGAGGCTACTGCATTAACTGATAGCAAGCATATCAAGGGGCTTAGGCTAGAGTTTTAGCAGGGGAGACAGAGAAGTGAACAGATTTAAGATACTTTGAAGTAGATATGATCTGCTATTAGACTGAGGAGAATTGCAGAGATAAGAGAGAATCAAGGAGGACTCCCAGGTTTGAGTCCTGAGCTACTTGCTTGAGTAGATAGATGGTGGAGTAATGACATCAATTACTCAACACTAATTGAGATGAGTTCCAGTTCAATAAATAAATTATAGTGTCATTTACTACAAGAACATGTTTTTAATGTTAGGTTCTTTTCCACCTCTTTTTTAGGGGGCAGTGAGTAGGGGAAACAAATCAGTAATCCTTTGTGCTCAAGGTATATTTGAAATGCCTATTTAGACATCTAGTGAAAATATCAAGTAAACAACTAGATATATGGACCTCAGGTACAAGGTCATGGCTAAAATTATTTGTTAAATGAATACATCACAGAATCAAGGATGATTCTAGTTGAAGCTATTTTGGGGGACAATTTAACTCATACCTGGGCAAAGCACAACCTCTGAGGAGATTCCTCCAAATATCTAGGCCTTCTAAATCTTAAGAACTCCAATCCAGTCTGCCATTTTTTCAATGAATAAAGACTGATTTAAGTTAAAGAACTAAATAGTAAAGGATCAAGACTAAAACATCCAAATCTTCTTACTCCTAAAATAACATGGCCCCTACCCACCCCATCGTATCAAATCCATGGAAACAGCTTACCTTTACTATCCCACACTTGTTACCTATCCTCTCCTGGTTACCTATCCTTCTGGTTGGAAGCTGGTTCTCCAACTGGCCCATATATGTTGATTTGTTTTTTACATTCTGAACAAGGGATCCCTCCTTATCTATAGCACTGCTTGAAATTTCTTCAGTTTTTGTCTTCTAATATCCTTTACTTCTTAACAGGTTATAGCTCTCTATCTTTGAATTCTATACTTCAGACAGTTTCCCAGTTCCCATATTGCCTCAAAGTACAACCTACAATGCTTCCAAATACTTAATATTAAATCCCCTTTCTCCTACTTAAAGGTTACTAAGACGCTAACCACTATCTGAATCAATTGTCTCCAAGCAAGCATTGTGAGCCTACTGTCCAAGGAATGTACAAAACAATCCACTGGACTCTGTTAGAAAAACATTAGTACATGCATGTAATATAAATGAATAAACTACATCTGTTGTCAAATTTTTTACTATAGACAATCATCTATAATAAAATGGCTAAAATGACAACAGAATACTGTCTCTAGGCATTGGGTTTTGGGACACTGTAGCTGCTTGAAGGAATAGGAGGTAGGTGACACTGTTCATTTTTCTTCTCCACAAATTAATGCAGACTTCAGATCTTAAAGAGAAACTGAGCATACTCAGAATTAAAAAAAAAAAAAGAAAAGAAAAGAACTGAGGTACTCCTGGAAAAGGAGTCTAATTAATATCTTTTTCTCTTTTCCCTACTGAACCAAGAAGTGGAAAGTTTGGCTGTAGAAAAAGTACACTAATTACAGTCAATAAATTGCCTATAATTTGATGCTTACTCACTGTGCATTATGAAATCACACATTCCATTAAAGACTTACTCAGTTACTTGATTTTAGTATAAAATACAACTCGTAGTAAACGAATGCCATTTTCTTTCAAGATTTTATTTACTTATCTTTAGAGGGGAAGGGAAGAGAAGGAGAGAGGGAGAGAAACATCAATGTGTGACTGCCTCTCGTGCACCCCACTGCTGGGAACTGGCCCACAACCCAGGCATGTACCATGACTGGGAATCGAGCCTCAGCCCTTTGGTTCACAGGGCCGTGCTCAATCCACTAAGCCACACCAGCCAAGGCACATGCCATTTTTTTTTAAGGTTGCCCAGGATGTAAACATTATTCCTATGTTTGGAGAATCCAATACTTTATGAAACAGAGTTCTTTACTCAATAGAAACTAAAAAGATGTCACTTACAGTATGACTGCTTTCCCAGCCTCTCTTGTGAGGGGCACAGGCATATAATCTAGGTACCCCAAAGCAGACATGCCCTTTCCTAACCTTGAATTGAAAGCACAGTGGGAATAATATACTCCAATTTCCAGAGGAAGTGGTGGCTAAGGTTCCAGTGCTGGAGTATAAAGTCCAGTATACTGGTGTTGGTGGTGCAAGTGAGGTGTCTATCCCCAGTGGCAGTTCTAGTAGTGTCTTCTGAGAACAAGTTCTATCCCATGGTTTTGGACATTGCTCCTGGTTACCTATCCTTCCAGCCTGGTTCTCCAATCCTCCCAGAGATGTTTGTGGGCTCTTCACAACCACAGCTGGTTTCTGTTGCTTGGAACTGAGAACCTTGACTAACTATGCTCAATTTTCATACTTTATTTTTCATGTAAATTATTTGTCACTTTAACACAGTTCTTTAGCGACTCTATCTTTAAAACAAACAAACCAGACTTTCAAATGTTTATTCTGTACCAAAGTGTCCAATTTTGCTAAATAAATTATGTGCTTTACATTTTAAAAAATGTACTTTCAATTGAATAAAATATCTGGCTTACCTAATCAAGATATTTTTAAGATATGAAAAACTGTCTTTCATTTTAGAGTAAAGTAGCAAAAATCTAAGCACAAATTTTCCACTGGAGGTTCTTAGACCACCTGCACCTAGAACCATCACATCAGGCTGCTTCTTGAAAAAGGAAGCTTATGCTCCCAGCCCCAGATCTCCCCAGTCAGACTCTCTAGGTCTGGAGTCAGGAATATACATTTTTAAAAAAGTGCCACAGGTGATTTTATGCACACTAAATTCTGAAAACTTACAGGCTTCATTTGTCACTTGATAACAGATGGCCAGATATCACAATGTTACTAAGCTAGAAAAAGCATCCCATAGTTATCCAGCTAAGATTCCTCAGACAACAGAGGCCTTCAAAATTATCATAGTTATAGAACACCTTTTTCCTTTCCAGGGAAAGACAGTGTCTCCCTGGCTCAGGGAAATGCCAGTTACCTGCATGAAGCAGAGCACAGCTGTCTAGCTGGAGAGGGGCCTGGCCTCAGGGCTGCCTCACAGCCATGCTGAGCCACAACTCAGCTGTTCCTCAGCCACACTGTTTTTATAGCTGTGCTGTATACAATTGAGCTATTTTGCACTGGATAAAGTTTCCTTTCTGTACTTGAACAATGATTAAAGTAAAATTTAAAAAAATATTCTATTACAATAAAATGAATGAAAAACAAAACAAAATCATCATAGTTATAAATACTGAATATACATAGAAAGCCTACTTCACTGTGAGAAGTTTAAAATTTATTTCTTTCACTAGCAAATCAAGACCCTATTCTGAAATTTTTCAAAGACCTAAAAATTCTCATTGCAACTGTTTACATTTTGGGGAACTGACCCATTGCAGATGTAAATCATCTCCCTTATCCTCTATGACACCAATTAAAAAGGATTTGAATGCCTGACTTTTTGACATCAAAGGAAGCCTATTCACTGGTATTATCCTTGATAATGTTCTGACTGAATTCTACCACCATTAAAGCCCCAAGGGTCCCCATTAAACCCAGTCACACAAAAGTCAGTTCTCCATTTCCAAAGCTAAGAAAGTGAATAGGCTCTTCATCATTTTGTTTTTGCCTTCTCATTCACCCACCCACCCAATGTACATTACATCCAGTAAACGCTCAAAGGGCAGTGGCATTGTACTAGGTGTTGTACAATAAAAAGAGAGCAAGAGAGAACCCCCTTCAGTAGGAAGAATCCAAAAATGGTTTCCTACTTCAGTATTTCCTACCCTTATCCCTGGGACTGTGAATATGAAATAATATTCTGATTATGTTACTCCTGAGGCAGACGGGATTTTGCAGATATAATTAAGGTTACTAACCAATTGAATCTAAATTACATACATAATTTGCCTAGACCCAATCTCATCAGATGAGCCCTCTGGCTGCTAGCAAAAGAGGAAGTCAAAGATTCAAAGCAGGATTCCTCATAACCACCCTGGGCCTGGGGAGGAGGGGACCTTGTAACCAATGTGGGTAGCCTCCAGGATCTCAGAGCAGCCAGAAACTGACAACCAGCAAGGAAATAAAGATGGCAGTTTTATAACTTCAAAGAACTGAATTCTGCCAAAACATAAATGATCCTGGAAGTGAATTCTCCACCAAAACCTCCAGATAAGAGCCCAGCCTAGCCAACAAATTGATTTTGGCTTTGTGAGACCCTGAGTAGATAACTCAGCAGAGTCCAGTTTTCTGTCCTATAGAACTGTAACATAAAATAGATGTTTTAAGCTGCTAAATCTGTAATTATCTGCTATGCAGCAAGAGAAAACAAACATATCTCCTTCAAGGAGCACCCAATCTAATGTAAGAAAAACAGTATTATTCACTGTGACAGTAGAAAAATGTACACACGGTATTAGGGAACAAGAAAAAGAAGTGCTCACTCAATTGGGGAAAGGGAGATGGCAGTAAGAGGAAAAAGAGAAGGTAAAAAGGAAATACCACAAGTAATACACGAGTTAAAAATAAATGACTAAGCCTAAACAAAGAAGTACATTTAAAAAGTAAATAAATCATAAATGTCCAACTCATAAAAAGAAATATAGCCCTACTAGTGTGGCTCACTGGATTGGGTATCGTCCTGCAAACCAAAAGGTTGCAGGTTCAATTCCTGGTTATTGCCTGAGTTATGGGCCAGGTCCCCAGTAGGGGGCATGCAAGAGGGAATCAAATGATGTTTCTCTCACACACTGATGTTTCTTTCCCTCTTTTTCTCTCTCCCTTCCCCACTCTCTAAACATAAATAAAATCCTTTTTTAAAAAAGTATAAAGTGAGTAACCATATAGGTGATGAGCCTAGGTTAAGGAACAGAACATTTCCAGTAGTTCTGAAATATACTTCCACCCCTATCCTGCTGCCCATTTTCCAAGTTTTTTTTTTTTTTTTTTTTTTTTAATTTACTGATTTTGGGAGAGTGACAGACAGACATTGATTTATTGTTCCACCCAGTTCACACACTCCTTGGTTGATTCTTGTACATGCCCCAACCAGGAATCAAATCCCAGCTGTGACATACTGGAAAGACGCTCCAACCAACTGAGCTACCTGGCCAAGGGCTCCTTTCCAGATTTTAACCTTTTCCCCGCTATACAGATAAGCATTATCCTGACTTTAATGTTAGTAATTTCCTTGCTTTTTTCCCTTAATAATTTTAGCAACTTATGTACAATTTTGCTTTTTGAACTTTATTTACATGTATTTGTGCAAGATATTCTCCATACTTCATTTGCTCAACAAGTTTCCAAGGCTCATTCATGTAATTTCATATAGTTGTAGCTCATTCATTTTCACTGCAGTAAAGTCATACAAATAAATATAGTACAACTGATTTTTCTATTCTGATGATCATTCAGATTGTTTCTATTTTGTCAAATAATGAACAATGCTAAGAACATTCTTATATATATATCCCATGTACATAAACAAAGTTTTGTTGTGATATATGTCTCAGAGTCTGGAATTTCTGGGTCCTAAAGTATGTTTTTTCAATGTTACTAGGTTGTTTTTTTTTTAAAGATTTTTTTGCCCTAACTTATAGGTGTCAAACACAAGGCCCACAGGCCAAATCCAGAACTCTACCTTGTTTTATCTGGCCTGGCACCTTCTTTCTACCTGGTGGCAGCGCCAAGCTCCTTGCCCCTAGTTAAGAAGTAGTCACATTTACACAGTCCTAAAGTTATATTCGGTCCTTTCAAGGCAACTGGGAGATGATGTGGCCCCCAGTGAAAATGAGTTGGACACTCCTGCCCTAGGTAGTGTTGCTCAGTGGATTGAGTGCCTGCCTGCCTGTGAAGCAAAGAGTCTGCTGGTTTGATTTGCAGTCTAGGGCACTTGCCTGGGTTATGGGTCAGGTCTTTAGTGGGGGGTGCATGAACGGCAACCACATATTGAGGTTTCTCTCCCTCTCTCCTTCCCTTCCCCTCTGTCTAGAAATAAATAAAATCTTTAAAAAAAGAAAATGAGTTTTTAAAAAAGATTTTTTTAATTTTTAGATAGGGAGAGAGGAAGAGTGGGAGAGGATCACTGATGTGATAGACAAACTCCAATCGGCTGCCTTTCATACACTCCTACAAGGGTCTGAACCCACAACCTAGGCCATGTGCCCTGACCAGGAATGGACTGGTGACCTTTCACTCTGTGGGATGATAGCCAACCAAATGAGCCAGGGCTCAATGATACTAGGTATTTTACAAAGTCAATTTACCAATTCACACTCCCATTTTCAGTGGATGAGTGTCCCCAACGTTCTTACTTTCTTTGCAGTCCTTGGTATTATCAGCTTTTCTAGTAGTACCTCAGTTTGGTTTTATTTTCCATTCCTTTGATTACTAATAAGGTTATTTTTTTTTTCACATATTTTTTTGTCATCTGGAATTCCTTTTTTTTTTTAAGAAATTTTTTAAAAAAAGATTTTGTTTCTTTTTAGAGAAAGAAGGGAAGGAGAAAGAAAGGGACAGAGACATCATTGTGTGGTTGCCTCTTTCACACCCCCCCACTGGGGACCTGGCCTGCAACTCAAGATGTGCTCTGACTGGGAATTGAACCAGCAACCCTTTGGTTTGAAGGCTGGCACTTAATCCACTGAGCCACCCTAGCCAAGGGCTGGAATTCCTTTTTTAAAGTACCAGTTCAAATGTTCTCTCACTCTTATTGGGTTGTCTTCTTACTTGTTGGTTGAGATTATATACATATTTTTTGTATCATTTGTTGGTTGTTTTTATTGGAAATCTCTTATTCTGTGGCTTATCTTTTCACTATGATGATGTGCAGATCATTTTTTAAAAATGGACCTATTTTTACCAGAAAACTCTATTACCTATTTTTTAAGACTTATTTATTGATTTTACAGAGAGAGGAAGGGAGAGACAGAGGGAGAGGGGGGTAAGGGAAAGAGAAAGAAGGGGGAGAGGGGAGGGAGGGAGGGGGGAGGGGGAGGAGAGGGAGGGGGAGGGAGAGAGAGAGAGAGAAAGAGAGAGAGAGAGAGAAAGAGAGATCAGTTTGTTGTTCCACTCATTTATGCATTCATTGGTTGCTTCTTGTAGGTTCCCTGACCAGAAATCAAACTTACAACCCTGGTGTATTAGGATGATACTCTAACCAATTGAGCTACCTGACCAGGGCACTACTACCTATTTTTTTATAAGAAATAAATTTCATAAACTAGTAAAAATGCCTGGTTTTAGACTATCTGCCAATAAAAATTTAGAAATTTGTAAGAGAAAAAAGGAAGTTAAAAGTGAGTAAGGAATTACCTGAAATTTTTAGGACTAGTTTATTCTAAAATTAGCAGCACTGCATTTGATATTGCTGGTTACTTCAGGAATTCAAAATAATGTTCCTTTGTGTGAACTCCCATATTTACCATGTATTTTTTCAATGCTTGAGTGAATAACTGTTTCAAAAATGAACAGGGGAAAAAATAAACATGTATGTTCCTACTTAAAAGTAGTATTTTATGTTATGAGATAATATTAACCATCCAGCCCCTAAATACAGCCAATGTATAAAGAAAGAAACTCTAGAAAATCCTTGGCCCCAACACTGTTGCCATTCTTCTGACCTCAACACTTGAGTCTGGGGTGATCTGACTCGTCTTCACACCCCTCTTCGAGGCACCATCCTACTATACCCTCCCTCTTTTAAAAACAATGCCAGTAAAGTTTAGATTTTTACCTGAAACATAAATTTAAATCTTATTTCAGACACCTTTATACCCAATAGCCATGATCTTTCCCATGGTCTTTGCCTCTCTTTATAAAGCACACTCGCATTTCAGGAAGGGGAGGGGAAGGACATAAGTAACAGAAGTCTTTCCTATTGTGTTAATACAATATAAGAATTGTACTGTTTCTCAGGCAAAAGAGAAAGGAAGAAATATGTGGCTGAAAATATGGGAGGTGAAGTTATAAGAGGGGGAGTCATAAACGCTGTTTCCTGAGATATGTTCTTAGCATCCCATACTTCAATTCAATATGCATATATCCATAGAAACTTTGTTACAAAAAGTAGTATTATAACCCTAAATAGTGTTACTCAGTTGGTTGCTGGTTCAATTTCTAGTCAGAGCACATGCCTAGATTTTGGGTTTGGTCCCCAGTAGGAATGAATACTAGAGGCAATTGATCGATCGATGTTTCTCTCATATGATACTCCTCTCCCTCCTTCTCTCTCCATTACCCTCTCACTAAGAATAAATAAAAAATTAAAATTGTTTAAAGACAGTATTATCCATTCTTCTGATACTAAGACATGCATGGTGGGGGTGGATTATAGAAAACCAACAGTATAAACATTATAGAAGCTTGTTTGATTTGATCTTCCCTAATGGTTGGTCATTTAAATCCATAGATCATAAAACAAGGATAAAAATACAATTGTGTAGAATGGAATTCCTAAGAAAATTTCAGGTCTTAAATTTCAAGTTCCCTACTGAGGTAACTTCAATCTCTATACCCCAGACCCTCTGAGGTCAGAGGTACCTTAATAAAAATTTACATCATTAATACATACACATCCTCTTTAGAGACAGAAACATGTGGGAGATCGTAGATGTTAGGTATAAAGAGGTATGAAATCTGAGTTAAGCCAACATTTATGTTTAAGATAAAAAAAGTTTTTGATGGTTGGACTATAAACCTAACTGGGCTACATACAATATATAACACTGTTTCTATGAGGAACTGCTTTTGAAATTTTGCTTGTGAACTAAGTTTAAGTTTTAAAAATTGCATAAAATTTGTCAGAACAATTCCACTTCTAGGAAGTACCCAAAGAAAAGAGATGTAAGCAAAGAGTTATATGAAAGTATGTTTACAGTGTTATTAATAATAATGAAAAGTTAGAAACAGCCTAAATGTCCAATAAAAGGGATTTAGCTAAGTACAAAGATATGATTAAATATTCTGTAGCCATTAAAATTCTATTATAAGAAAATTTTAATACATATGGCACAATATTTCTAATATACTCTAAGATATGGTAATATAAATCTAAGCACACTACAAAAAGCTGAGAACATGGTTTTCAATATATATGTACATGCATAAAAAAAAAACCCCTGGAAGATTATGTCAAATGTTCACAGTGCTTTATCTATGCAGTAGTATTACTTATTTTTTCCTTCTCTACCTTGTGTATTTGTTTTTCCAAATTTTCTATGATAATTATGTATTACTCTGACAATTATAAAAGAATTCAAAATAAAAATATAGGAGTTTATATACACGCACAAACTGCTTCTAATACTTTGTTATCAATCAGTTCTACAACAAAAAAGAGAGGGGGAGGAAGGAAGGAAGGAAGGAATCTTTCCCCTTGGAATTTATAAACTTTTTCTTGTAGAAAAAAATTATATTCCTCAAGTTGCAATGAATAAATAACAAGCAGATACCAATTCTCACCTATCAGTCTGACATAAATTAAAAAAATGAGAAGACCAATGGGTGCAAAGTGAGGACAACTCAGGCACTGTTGTATAAATCTAAGCTGAATAACCCTTCAAAAGGATGATTTTACAATCTGTATAAGAACATTACAAGATTTCCAGTCAGATAGCGGCATAGGTAGACATGGCTTGCCTCTTCGCACAAGTACATCAAAATTAGAACTAAAATATAAGACAACCATCACTCACAACTGTCAGAAATCCAGCTGAATGGAGTCTAACAACTACAGAATAGAAGAAACCACATCCATTCAGACTGGTAGGAGAGAGAGAGAGAGAGAGACAGAGACAGAGAGAGAGAGAGATCAGTTTGTTGTTCCACTCATTTATGCATTCATTGGTTGCTTCTTGTAGGTTCCCTGACCAGAAATCAAACTTACAACCCTGGTGTATTAGGATGATACACCCAATCCGCCAATTGCACATTTACCAATTCAGTGCATGGTAAATGTGTCAAATATATAGTCAATGCCTCTATTAACAAAGAGGTGTATCTGTCTCTGTCTCTCTCTCCCGTGTGCGCGCTTGCACATGCAGTATATAAAAAGTCAGGAGAGATAACTAGGAGAGAGGAGTCCCAGACCCCACCCCAGATGTCCCAGAGCAGGGTTCTAGTGCCAGGAAGATAAGCCCCCACCACTTCTGGCTGCAAAAAAAAAAAATAAATAAAATACCATCAGGAATTGAGTCAGTGGAGGAAACTTCTGGAGCACCAAGCAGTTCTTCTTAAGAACCTACACACGGACTCACCTACTCAGACTCATTCCCTGACCTTCAGTACTGGAGTAGCAGACTGAAAGGCACCAGTGGCATACAGCAAGAAACTGAAGTGTATGCCATCAAGGTGAGCAGAGCCATTGTCCCTTTTCTAAACCCTCCCCCATAGAGCCACAGAGTCACACAGCTGTCAAGCTGGTGCCATATCTGAGACTCCATCAACCTGGCTAACACTATTTGACCAGCCTTGGTGATCCCCAGAGACTCCACCCCACTAAACATACGGGCCTACCCCAAGGTGCTTTTCCATATGAATGGTTGATCTTGGTTGGTCTTGGCTTATGCTGCACAACTTCCTAAATCTTCCTCTCAAAAAAGTAACAGCTGGCCTCAGTGAGCCCCAGGTCCAGCACTAACAGCAGTGAGCCTAGATTCACAGCTTGGCTTCACCTGGGAATCTCTAAGACCAGGACAAGTAGCAACCATCTCAGACTGCTATACAGCTCAGGCAGGGTGGCCCTGGACAAAACACAGGTGGGGGCTGATCTTGGCTTACACCACCCAGGCAACCTCAGGGTCAGTGTATTCAGTGGACAACTACAGACCATGTTGGAGCACCACCATCCTACCCCTGCAGAGCTGATCCTCCTCAGAGGTTGGAGGCTGGTGGTCAGTGGTCACTGCCAATACTAGCAGCTAACTGGCCTGTGTAAATCCCTACCATTTATCTGCCAATAGCAACCAAGGCTCAACTACAAGAGGAGGGTGTACTCAGTACTCACGGAGGTTGCACCTCAAGTACCCAGCTTGGGTGATACGGGAGGCTGTGCCACTGGACCCTACAGGACACCTACCACATTAGACCACACTACCAGGCAGTTACAAAATAGCCATGGGGATGTAAAGTACAGTATAATAGATGGAGTAGCCGAAGAACTTATATGCATGACCCATGAACATGAACAATGGTGTGGGGATTGCCTGAGGGAGTGGGGGGTGCTGAGTGGACAGGGGTAAGGGGAGGAAATTAGTACAACTGTAATTGCATAATCAATAAAATATAATTTTTTTTAAAGATTTTATTTATTTATTTTTAGAGATGGAAGGCAGAGGGAGAGAGAGAGAGAGAAACATCAATGTGCGGTTGCTGGGGGACATGGCCTGCAACCTAGGCATGTGCCCTGACTGGGAATCGAACCTGCGATGCCTGGTTCGCAGCCCGCGCTCAATCCACTGAGCTACGCCAGCCAGGGCTTAATAAAATATAATTTAAAAAATTAAATAAAAACACATTACAATTGTGCATATCTTTTAAATAACCAATTATATTTTTAGGAATTTATCCTAAGGAAATAGACAAGTTTGCAAAGACATACATACTAAACCATTCTCAGCAATATCACTTGTAATAGTGGAAGTTGAAAATCCCAATGTGACCAGTAAATTATTGAAAATAATGCTACAGATCTCTATTTCTTGATATTGTCTCATGTAGTAAAAAAAAAAAAAATTAGATGATAAAACAGCCTTTGTGTGATCCCATTTTTACAATTAAAAAAAGGATGTGTATATTCATGAAAAAAACTTTTGGAATATTTCAACCCACTGTTTACTATTAGTTATCTCTGATAAGTTGTCTTCTTTGTAACTTTCTGCACTGTACTAATTGTGTATAACTCTTAGTATCAGAAGGAATATTTTTTTTAAGTTTACTAAGTTGAACTAGTCTGAGTGGTCAAAATAGTTTTTGTTGTTTTCTAGTCTTTCCTCATTTCCAAGGCTCTTCAAACATTTTTCTGTATTTGAACAGGTAGTATCAGTGCATGGTAAATGTGTCAAATATATAGTCAATGCCTCTATTAACAAAGATGACATGCTTAAAGGGAAGTCAGTTAACTAGATTTTATTTCTAAAATAAAAAATTAAGTATCATCCCTGACCCTAAGATACTACTAGCAAGGATCTTTTAATTATGACGGGGCCTTCATTTGCTGCCACCTCTTCCCTTTGCCTCTGCCTTCTCAACCATTATTTAATGTTTTCAACTATAGTACCCATGGTGGCTTATTTTTCATGGATATAGAAAAATAATGCCAAAAGAAGTATTATTTTATAAAATAATGTATAAGAAAATTTCTATTCAAGATTGTATACCTTTCTATTCAAGATTGTTCAATTGTATCGGACAACATTACTGTCCGATAAAACTCTCTGAAATGACAGAAGGGTTCTATAGATTTGTCTAATGTTCTGTCCAGAACAACACATATGGCTACTGAGCACCTGAAATGTGGCTAGTGCTACTTAAGAACCAAATTTTTAAATTTTAACTTATTTTAATAACCACCTAAGGCTAGTAGCTACCATATCGGACAGCACTACTCTAGAAAATTTCATAGTACATTTATTGTTTGATTAAAAAAATACATTAAATAGGAACCAAGAAAAATGTATTTCCACTTAAGATCTGGCACTCCAGTCAGTATATATTTCCAAGACTAACAAAACCATAATTTTGTGGGTTGCACACTGCTTCCTTGAAAAATTAACTGGTCTTTTAGCAATCCTCATTCTTTACCTAGGAAATAAGGATCCATTTACTGAAAGTTTCAATTCTCATTGCATTACCTTGGCTCACCCACTACATATCAATTTTTCTTTTTCTTTTTTGTGTGCAATGATAGCCTCCCCCTCATGCTTCCCTCCAAGCCGAATCCTTGGTTTCTTGTTTTGTCTTCCATTCCGAAGATATTTCTTACTTGCCTTCTGTGAAAAAGCATCACACTATACAATCTTAAACACATCATTTAACCTCTTTGAGACTGCTTCTCATTTGTGAAATAACTCAGGTAGTTACTATTGTTCCTTCAGTTTTAGGATTCTCAGAATTCTATTAATAGTACAGGCCTAGTTATGAAACTTTTTTCTCAGGTTGATTCCTCTTCTTGCCCCTTTAAATGCTAGTGTACTCCACGGCTGTCAGTGACCAGCTTTTCCACTCTCCACATTTCTTTCTCCAAGCGTCTCAAACTCTTCATTGCGACTCTTTCAAATTTATGCTGTAGCCCTGACTTCACTCTTTAAGCTCTAAATTTAAATTTTTATTTGCCATACATGATTAACTAGATGTGCTACCAGCCTCTTAAAGGTACCAAGCAAACCAGAAAAATTAAGTATATGTGTACCAAACTTCTTCATCAGTATGGCTTGTGATCAAAAACAGGTATTTTATGATCAGATGTACCTGAATTTGAATCCCAGTTCTGTCACTTATTAGCTGAGAAACTTGATCAGATTTTGTCTTCATTTTTTCGTATGTAAAAAGGGGTTGAAAATAGTATTTACAACTCATATGGTTGTTGTATGTGCATGTTTTATATATACAGTTTCACATACAATACCTGGAATATATGCTAACAGCTCAATAAATGTTAGCTACTGTTATTATCAGTAGCATTATCACCTTCCTATTCATCCAGGTCCCAATAGTTCAGTCATCTTTGATATACTGTCTTTTTAAAAAATAGTAAATATAATCAGCATTTGTATATTTTGCTTTCTAGCACAATCTGTTTTTCATTCCCTGATAGTTTAGGACTATTATCATAGCCACCTAACCAGATTACTAGATTTTATGTTTAAAGGGTAGAAATCTCTTATTTTTGTTTCCCCTATATTACCCAGCATAATGCCTAATACATAAATTTTGCTATTAGACAACTAATCTTTATATCTATTTTTTCCTCCATTGATCCCTTAAGTTCTTTTTTTTATAAAGAGTTCCTGACTCAAATCAGGTAAAGTCTTCTTTATGGCTTTTTACTTTTAGATTTTATTTACTTATTCTTAGACAGAGGGCGAGGGAGGGAGAAACAGAGGGAGGGAGAAACAGAGGGAGAGAAACATCCATGTGTGGTTGCCTCTCATGCACCTGGCTCTGGGGAACCTGGCCTGCAACCCAGGCATGTGCCCTGACTGAGAATCGAACCAGTGACCCTTTGTTTCACAGGTCAGCACTTAACCCACTGAGCCACACCAGTCAGGGCCCCTTTAGTTCTTTGAAAGCAGAGAGTGTCTTGGTCCTCTTTGTATATTTACACCTGCCAAAATCCCTTAGTAAATAAATGTTTGTTGAATGAATGAATGTTGAGTAGCCTTACTGTCTCCAAACCTAACATCAATCTTGCTATCTCATAAGCAAATGGTAGGTATTATATTCCCTAATCCAACCATTTATTCTGACCAAACTGACCTCATTACAATACTATCAAGAGTAGCTTACTGTATTAGTCAGGACCCTTATTTTGTATCCAAAAGTGCTACTCAAATTAAGCAGAAAAGGGAATTTATTAGTCTGCATAATTTGGAAGTGCAAGGTTAGCATCAACTGGCTATTGATCCAAAGGTATATACAGATCCAAAGGCTCAAACACTATCATTAGAACTTGGCTTCACTTCTTCTTTTGGCTCTGTTTTCCATTTACTGGCAAGCTCTAGGATCACATTGTATGTTCTCAGCAACCCCAGGGTTCAAAGCATGCCTTTTCCTCAACAGTTGGAATAAAAAATTCAGAATTAACACTCATGTGGGCTGATTAGAAAATACACCCTTCTCTGAACAGTCACTGTGGCCAGTGAGATGGACAACATAAATCAGCTAGGCCTGAACTACATGCACACCCTTGTGTCAGAGTGGGATCCATGTAACTGAGAGGGGTGGTTCCCTAGAAAAACTGGAGTAAAGTATTATCAGATGAAAGGTGTATGCATGGAATGGACTAGCAAAATTATCTGTTGTGCTCTATACTCTAAGACTGTTCGCATGTCCATCAGTGCTTGGAATGGTTTTTCTTCTCATTTCTGCCTACCCAAAACAAAGCTACATCCTTTCTGACTCCAAAAGTCTTCTGAGATTTCTCCTAAGATTTTCCTTGTCCACTGAACCAAGTCACTCATTCCGAAATAAGTATTTCCCTTTTTGTTTTCCCTAAAGCTCTACCTTTTAAAACGAACAGGAAAGGAAAACCACCAGAAAATGTTCCACGATGAATTCTAACATGTCAAATTATAAACAGTATAGGTAATATGGACTGTTTCTTTTCTTTTTTTTTGAGAGAGAGAGAGAAAGGGAGAGATACACACATCAATTTACTGTTCCACTCATTTGTTTGGTTGTTGTCTTGTATGTGCCCAGAGTGGGAATCAAACCCGCAAACTTGGCAGTTGGGATAAAACTCTAGCCAACTAAGCTACCAGGCCAGGGCTGTGCTGTTTCTCAGAATGTAAACTCTTGAAGGATAGCAGCTCTACCAGATACATCCTATACATTTATGAAAGAATAAAATGTGTGGCAAATTTGATATATGCACCATTCAAATACTTTTTTTGGCTTTAAATTTCCTGTAGGGTCTAACCAAAACATTTTAGCTAACATAAATTGGGTCTGACTTCACCAATGTGATAGGGGAACTCAAGAGTTAAAGATTTTAGCTTCAGTCATACTTGATAGGCTTAAGTGACTATGCATGTGGAAAGCTATTCCAGGAACTGGAATGTATGACCAAGTGCCTGCAAGGAGGTAAACGAACAATTCAACTTTGGTGCCCCGGGGGTCTGTAAGCAATGGAGATGGTATCTGAGCCACTGTGTTCCAGGGAAGGAAGTCCAGGACACAGAGAATTGTTGATCAACAGATAAAGAAGTACTAGGAAAATCACCAATGGACTGCAACTCTGATCCAATCAAGTTTTTTTCCAAACCCCTTACCTACCCTTTTCTCTCCTTATAGAAAGGTCAGCTTTAGATGTGATATTAAGACTGTTTTTGAGGGTACATAACCTGTTCTCAGATTGCCCACATCTGAATAAGGCACTGATTGAATCAAGATTCAATCTTTGTCTCTACTTATTGGTTCTGGTAGTGACAGGCAGCACAATTGCCAACTTTTCCAGTTTCAAAAGTTCCTAGTATAACAGGTAGACTATGGTTTTGGAACTACCTCCAACTAGGCTCAAGAACTAGCTAATACCACCTTCCCTGGCATTTAGCTACAGGTCTTTGAGCAAATTATCTTCTCTCTCCAAGCCTTGGTTTCACTATCTGTAAAAATAGAATGGTAATAACTGTCTGTGCATAGAGACTAGGCTGTGAGGTATAGTGGAGAGAAAAGAATTAGATGGACCGCAGCTGAAATCCTACTACTACTAGTTAATAGGACTTTCTCTGAGTGAAAGTAGGATTTCAGTGATTACTCAGAGAAAGTCCTGTAAATTCTAAGTAATTCCTCATATGTAAAGTGGGGATCACAATATTTAATCCATTGGTTGTTATACATTTAACCTGACAATGTATTTTAAAACATCTAACACACTGAACAGCAAACAGTTAAAACTCAATAAATGATGTTATCCACATCAAATTATCTGTTTAAAATGATTCAGAGAATAACTCAGTGTTTTTATACTTCCCAAGGTCTGCAAAGACTTATACTTAGTGACATTTCTAACATATTAAAATGAATTTAGTAATAATAGGTCATAAATACTTTGTAGTCTTTTTTTTCCATTTACACGTTTTGAGCAGATAAAGTATCAACCAACCAAAAATATGGTTTATATATATAAACTATTAAAATAATAAAATAAACATGGAAAACAAATTCAAAATTCAGAGTACAAGAAGAAGTTCATTGGGATTACTTACAAGTCTTCATAACTGCCCATGGGTTTTCTTTGTTAGTTAATATTTCTTAATGGCAAAACACTTTGGTCTTACAACTGTTTAAATGCTGGTAAGATAATGAACTAGATAAACTACTGTAATCAATTTGTTCTTTAGCTTCAGGCTTAATGTAGTAATATGAAATGATTCACACCAATATGAAATTGCTATGCTATCCCCTGAATATATAGCTATTTCCCAAAGATAATCAGAAAATATGGGGTATTAATGACAATTTTAGATGTAATCTATCAGAACACATGCAAAAGGCGAGTGGCTGTTCATATTTACCTTAGCAATACAGTTTAACTTTAATGTCATTCACTAAAAAATACAAACTATATTCAGTACAACTGTTTCCAAAAAGTGATTAGATTTAACAAGCAGGCATTTAATTACTTCCATTTCACACGAGATCAAGCATTTCTTTGGAAAGAAGATTCCTGTAGTTTAACATTGTGTTTTTCTAACTAGACTGAATCATATGTACTACTTATCAATCTTTAATGAGTGCCAAACATAGGAAGGTGTTAAAGATTTTAAAATAAGAAATAAAAGGGAATAATTAGACACAAAATACTATAAATTCTTTGGTTGCAAAAACACTATAAGAAAATAAGTATTTAATTATATCATGCTACTCAAACTTGTTTAAGGTATTTTTTTTCCTTTGTATTTGTGCAGAACATGAATAGACTCAGCTTTTAATCTACCCCGAGGAGCTGTATTTTAAACACAAGAGAAACATTATGGTCAATACCTCAGTTAACAGACATTGCTCTCTACAACAGCTCTCTACGACGAAGAAAACCTAATTCCTTATTACCTTCACTGGGTTCAAAAGTATGTATAAAGCAAAATGGTTTTTTTTTAAGCATGAAATGCTGATATGGTAGGCAACCTTTATCTTTTCGAAGTAGTTTTCTACTTTGGGGGGTTCATAAGGAGAGAGGGGGCACGAGCAAGTGGAAGTCGGAGGGTGGGCTCTAGTTATTTTAACAAGATCATTTGGTAAGTCAACTAGATGAAGGCAGCGAAAGCACAGTTACAGCGTTTGGGTTCATGTTAAAAACAACTCTCGAAAAAACGCCAGTGCTGAGATCGAAACATTCCTGACCATACAGTGACCAGCGCTACTAAGATCTAAATTAAGAGTGCACTACAATCCCCGGTCTTAGCAGAAACCTGGGTGGGGCAAGGGTCAATCTCAGCAGGGACTGAAGTTAATTTTCTAGGGGAGTAAACCACCACCCATCAATCCCCTACGGTCTTCCCCAAAGATGCTGCTGTCTGCCCCTCCCAGGGCTCCGGATCTGGCCCGAAGGCCCAAGAGCGGACTTGGGGAGTGGTTGGGGCAGTCGCCTTCTCCCGTTACCAGGAACTATGGGAACAGTGCAGTAACTACCCGAGAGGTCCCCACCAGCTTGGGCGGCCTCCTGCCACACCCAGGGCCTCCCGTCTGCAGGGATGTTCCCAATCCCGCTCACCCGCCCGGGTGGTGTCCGTCAGGTCGTGGTTGGCGGCTCCCCGAGGAAATTCCCTCAGTTTCCGGCCGCTCAGGCTCAGCACCCCGGTTACCGCCGCCTCCTCCAGCGCTCGATCAAGGGAGCGGCTCCACGAGCTTGGGCCAGGACCAGGTCCTGCCCCAGAGCTTGGGCCGCAGTTAACACCGGAAAGGTTACCTCCCGACGCTACTGGGCCAGAATATTCTGCAGCAGTACCCACAGCGACCAAGCCTGCTGCCGCCATTTCCCAGACGACAACTACCCGACCCAGCGGTTCCGCGCATGCGCAGCCAGACCTGAGGGTTGGGCGGGGAAATTTATAGACCCCAGACGGTTCCCTTGATGAAAAAAAAGGCTGCGGTGCCCCTCCGTGCATCTAGGCACTTGCGTCCGCCCACTAGGTTTTCACAGGAAAATAAAACAAAAATCTGGAGCAGCCACTGCTCCTCTAGGTTCCAGGTACATTTTAAAAATGCCCCTGCAAAAATACCTTTCAGACAGCACTCCTCACCAGCTTTCTTCCCTCAGTACTGGAGGATTAGAGTGAGCATTAAGTTAAGGTTTCTTAACACTTGCTGCCAGAAACTTTGGCTGGGATGCGACATAAAACACTTTCCAACTTCTGTTATTCTGTAAATCAAATGATCCAAATGGAGACTTGCGCATGTATTCACTACTATTGCCTGACCAAAAAATAAAAACTAGACTGGCTCCCAAACTCCACAGGTCTCATCTAAAGGATTATACACATATACTGTAAGCCCTCCTTCACTTTTATGAAATAGTTCGTAACAAAACTAAAATGAGTATCTTAAATAGTACTTGTCCCTTTAGACAAAATTTTAGGCAGCATAAACAGCATTAAAGTCTAAAATTTCGGTTTGCAACCAAAATTGAGCAAATCATCTGACCATAATTTAAATGTGAGAATTAAAGGTAGAAATGAAGAAAATGGTTTAAAAAAAGTATGTAGTTTCAAAAAAGTGGAAAATGCCACATTTTAAACCAATTAGACTTTACTTTATTGCAGTCTAGCATATTCTTGGGTGTTTTATTTTTGCGGGGGGGCATTTAAGCCATTACTGCTATATCATGTAAATTTCCCCAATATTCAATCAATCATCAAATATTTACTGTGGGAAATAGAAGAGACTGTCAGATACAGCACTTTTCCTAGGAGATTATAATCAATTTATAGAATCCAGACAGAACAATTAGAAAACAAGACACAAAAAAGGCCTGAGTAGGGGTGGTGTGATTACCAATCAGAATTCAGAGAAAAGGAATCTATATCATGGATGGCTGAGGTTTTGAATTAAACCTGGATTAAATGAGTTAGGCTGGAAGGTAGGAGTAATGTAACAGATTGTGAGGAGGATCAGCATGATCAAACCCAGGTATGATTTATAATGGTACATATAGAGAACATCAGGGCCATGGACTAAAGATCACGTCAGAAAACATAAGAAAGTAATGTTGGGGAGATCCTACAAATCATTCAAGGCCTAAATCTTCATGAAACCTTGACAAGCATTTTCCACAACTCCTAATTGGAAGAGATTGTAAAAATGTTTAATCTCAGTGGCAAAGACAATTAGTAAGGACTACTCAAGAGTTCTATGAACTCAAGACTACACATTAGGTTTTTCAGCAACAAGTTTCATGTTCAATTACCAGTGTTCTTTATGAGCATGGGTCACTGCAATGTAATATATTGATATTTGTTATTCCTGGCAAACAACATTTATCCAATGCATGAACTGGTTTTTATTCTGGTATTCCTAAAATTTTGTTACTCTTAGAAAGATTTTATAAATTATTTAAGAGCAGGATCTCATTTTATAGAGAGACAGTATTTCAACCACAATGACTAAAAGCATAATCATATATTCCACACTAATGCTGCAATGCTACAGAAATAGTTGCCAAATCTTTCTAAAATGGACTACATATCATCTATATTTGATTACCTATTACTTTTCACATTTACACTGAACTCTTCTGACAAGTCCTCTGTAATATGACTTCCTTCCTTTCTACCAGTACATCTCATCATAACAACATTCCATACAAATCGTGGTCTCTACATTTCTGGCCAACTTTATAGAAGTTTCTTTGTCCACTAAACTAGATTTTAAGGCCCTTAGTATGCTAAACTCTATCATCTTCCATAACTCAGGGCTTAGCATATTTTTTTTTAAAGAGGGCAAACCTTTTAAGAGTTTGTTTATTTTTAGAGAGAGGGAAAGGGAAGGAGAGGGAGAGAAACATCAATGTGTGGTTGCCTCTCGCTCATCCCCACCCCCCACCCCGCTGGGGACGTGGCCTGCGACCCAAGCATGTGCCCTGACTGGGAATCGAACCGCTACCCCTTGGTTCGCACCAGCCAGGGCAGGGCTGAACATATTAATAGGAGTTAAAAAATAGTAGAAAAAAGCAGAGACAGAAGGTGGGTTACGTACTAACAAAACAATGGTTATGTACAAATACAGGAAAGACTGGGAGGAAAGAAAAAAGAATTACAGCCCCGAGAAGTGTGGCTCAGTTCCTTAGGTGGCATTCTGCAAAGCAAAAGGTCACAGGTTCACTTCCTGGTCAGGGCACAAGCCTGGGTTGCAGATTTTATCCTGTCCCAACTAAGTGATGTTTCTCTCCAGGTCTTTCTTCTGCCCTTCCCTCTCTACAAATACTTAAGTAAAATCTTAAAAAAAAAAATTACAACTTTTGAGAACAAAATAAGTAGGTAAATATTTGAAAGCCAAAAGGCTTCTGATGAGGAAAATGAAGGTGCTATATATACACCATCATACTAGAATAAGTCCTGGGTAAAGAAAGCTGGAAGATAGATCAAGAACTTACTTTTGAGACTTTGAAGGACTTAGTTTCATTTATAAAGGAAAGGTAGAATATGAAGGAATTCTCATTCTACTCCTTTAGTATCCTTCATAAAGCAAGTGACATGATCATCTTGCAAAAACAAAACATAAAAAATGGAGTCACTGTGGGAAGTTCACCAGTCCAGTGATGAATAAAAGTGATGAGAAACAGTTGCAAAAAAAGCTGTGAGAAAAGGGCTACAGGGATCTATAATTTATTCCACTACTGCTCTGTAGTCTGGAAGCAGTTGAAAAATAGGCAGTGGGAGTTATTTAATGTTAGAAATAGATACAGAGAACGCCCCTGCTTCTTCCTGTTTTATAGACTGACAGTGAGGAGCACAGGTTTCACTCAAATCTCAATAGTTCTCTCCAGCTCTACATCACATAGAGATAAAGCCTTTCTCCCTTTCTACTCATTAAAAACATGGAAGTCATTCCTTTAAGGCTCTACTTTTATAAACTCAAAGCAGTAGGGTTAAAATCTCAGTCAATTCCAATCTCTTCAAATGTAAAGCACAGAAACTGGTTTGTTGAATATAGTCAATGTTTGAACCTTCCCTTTCTGACTCCTTTAATACGCACTAATAATTGGCTTTTTAAAGCTTTATATAAGAAAATGTAGACAATGTGATTTTTTTTCTCACTAGGGAAAAATGGATGCATAAATTCAACACACACATACTAAGGAAATAGTTTTCTATTCATCTTTAAACATCTGTAAATACCTGAAAACATTAAGAACAAGGAGTATTTCAGTCCCAGAATAGTATCACATTTCCTTATTTTATCACTTTATACTGAAAAGATTTCAGATAATAAACTGTAAAAGCAGGGAATAAAAAGAAACATTAGAAGTCAACAATTTATAAGCAAATCTCTAAATCCCTATTAATGGTCCACAATAGTCCAAAATTCTCATTGTAAATGCTTGGGCTCATTGGTATCGTTTTTAAACAGGGACAAATTCCAAATTGATCTATGCAAAAAGAACTCTCTCTTACAGGAATGCTTAAATCATGTTTCTTTTTCTACAGTGCCAAAAAATAATCATATAATTCTGATGCAAGTTCAAAGGTACACTGATCAGAAATGAAGAAATCATTTTCTGCCCTAATACTGCCTAAATTCAGAATGTTATCAATTCTCTTTAGTGCAAAGTCAGCTATTTTTTCCTCACTTTTCTCTCCTTATAACAAATAAACAGAAAAACTCCCCCACCCCCAGAAAAACAAATTACCCCGACACTGTGTATTTTGTGTGAATTATAAAAGCTATTGACAGCAAAATATGTCTATTCTAACAAAAAATAACCATTGGGCAATGAAGCCTATTTTGTTCATACTCAGAAGTATTTTATGATTTGCTTATAATTAAAATTGTGGTATTCTGTACCAATAAGTGATGCTATGATTGTTTGTGCCATTTTGAAGACTTTAACTTCTCAGATTATTAATAAAAATTATTGTATGAGTTAGCCAGTAGAATCTTTAGGTTAAAACAACAGATAAAGCATTTTTGGAATGTTTAATGTAATAGATATTTTTGGACATTTTTAGTAGTATAGGCCCTTTGCTCAGCATTTGAATGTTTCATATATTTTTATTTCACAGTTAATATCCCCTCCCCAAGATTGCTATTCCAATCCAATGCCTGAATGACATTTTCTAGTAGTTTGAGATATTTTTTGAGGACTAGTTTGTGATTCCAAAGCAGGTGTCTTCGTTACCGTTACCATTACATTGTGGAAAAAGCAAACCCCTCTGTTAGAATTACTGCACGTGTTTATGGGGAAAATACTTTATAAAGACTAGAATTATACAAGTGAGCAAAAACAAGTTGGTCAGCTTGACTATGGAGTGGTGGCAATAATACAAACCAGGGGTGTTAAACTCATTCCCTCTGAGAGGCCACATCAGCCTTGAGGTTTCCTTCAAAGGGCCGAATGTAATTTTAGGACTTTATAAATGTAACTACTCCTTACCAGTTAAGCAAGTGCTCAGTGCTGCCACCAGGTAGAAACAAGGTGCCAGGCCGGAAAAAACAAGGTGGAGGGCCAGACTGGGCCTTGTGTTTGCCAACTGTGATGTAAACATTCCAGAAGACAATGAGCTGAACCTAAGCTCCCTTGGAATCTGAATGGACATAGGAACATGGAATTGCCATTTGAAAACTGTGACTAGGTAGTCTGGGCCTCAGGAGCAGATCAGCCAGCAACCTAACATCATTTCAAGTAAAAGAACTATATTGGGATTATAGTCATATAAATTTGAACAGTAAGTGTACCTTCTTCTTTTAAGAATATTTGTAAACTCGAGGCTAAGCAGAATTGACTCTACTTCTTCAAGTGTGATATTGAGTTGACTATGTTTCTTCCTTTACCAACTCATTATTCCCCTTCCTTTTCCTAAGGTGCACAACTTAGGTTATGTTTGCTTCAAAAATTTGAATGGAAAACTTCATGTCATGATCTTTTCTTTCTTACAAGACACCTGTTTATCACCTTGTTCAAAAGTAAATGTTCTCTTATGCTTTTGAAATTTCCTTTTATTAAAAAAAAGTGGTAAAGTTTATGCCTATTAGAAAAAAATACATAGTCTGATTAGAAACACTAATCTTTTCTAGTAAGTCCGTCAACATAACTTGAATACCAAAGTAATGAAGTCTTATAATCACCACTGGTAGATTTATTTACGATACCACAAATGCTGAAGTACTACCATTTCTTAGATATCTGACAAATCACACACCATTCCACTACTTTCTGTGGGTGTCCAATTCATAAGAACAGCTTATTAGGAACTAAGAATTAAAGATCTAACCTCAGACTTCCAGCCAAGATGGAGGCACAGGCAGATATACTTTGCTTCCTCGCACAACAAAAAGGACAACAACCGATTAAAAAACAAAAAACCACCAGAACTGCCAGAAAATTGAACTGTATGGAAGTCAGACAAACAATGAGTTAAAGAAGAAACATTCATCCAGACTGGTAGAAGAGGTGGAAAGGATGAGACAAGGGGGCGGCTGCCAAACTGGGGCAGTCCCTCATTAGTACGGATAAAGCAGGAGAAACAATTAGAGACCAAGACAGACCATGCAACCCTGGATTCCAGCTTAGGAAACTAAACTCTCAAAACCTCTGGCTGTAAAAACCTGTGGGGGTTGAGACAGCGGGAGAAACTTCAAGCCTCACAGGAGATTCCGTTTGAGAGATCCACAGGGTCCTAGAATGTATGCAAGCCCATCCAATCGGCACCAGAAGGGCCCAATTTGCTTGTGGGTAGCAGAGGAAGTGACTGAAAATAGGGCAAGAGCCCAGCATGCAACAATGTTCCCTCTCTGACCCCTCCCATACACACAGCAGCACAACAGCAATGTGGGTTGCCCCGACCAGGCAAAACCCTAAGACTAGCCAAGACAAAGAAATAACCAAGATGCAGAGTTCAAAATACTCGTAATTAGGATGCTCAGAAATGGTTGAGTATGGTCGAAAAATAAAGGAAGAAGTAAAGGCTATGCAAAGTGAAATAAATAAAAGTATACAGGGAACCAACAGTGAAAGGAAGGAAACTAGGACTCAAATCAACAATTTGGAGCAGGAGGAAGAAATAAACATTCAACCAGAGAGAATGAAGAAACAAGAATTCAAAAAAATGAGAGGCTTAGGAACCTCTGGGACAACTTTAAACGTTCCAACATCTGAATAGGGGTGCCAGACGGAGAAGAGGAAGAGCAAGAAATTGAAAGTTTATTTGAGAAAATAATGAAGGAGAACTTCCCCAATCTGGCAAAGAAATAATCCCTTCCAGGAAGTCCAGGAGCTCAGACAGTCCCAAAGAAGTTGGACCCAAGGAGGAACACACCAAGACACATTATAATTAAATTACCCAAGATTAAAGATAAAATCTTAAAAGCAGCAAGAGTAAAGGAGAGAGTTAGCCATAAAGGAGTTCCCATAAGACCATCAGCCGATTTCTCAAAAGAAACAGTGCTGGAAAGAAATATTCAAAGTCATGAAAGACAAGGATGTACATTCAAGATTACCCTATCCAGCAAAGCTATCATTTAGAATAGAAGGGCAGATGAAGTGCTTCCCAGATAAAGTCAAGTTAAGGGAGTTCATCACCACTAAGTTCTTATTAGATAAAATGTTAAAGGGACTTATCGAAGAAAAACAAGATAAAAATTATGAACAATAAAATAACAACAAACTCACAACTATCAAAAACTGAACCTAAAAAAAAAACTAAGCAAACAACTGGAACAGGAACAGAATCACAGAAATGGAGATTGCATGGAGGGTTATCAGCAAGGAAGAGGAGAGGGGTGGATGGGTGAAAAGGTACAGTGAATAAGAAACATAATTGGTAAGCATAAAATAGACAGGGGGAGGTTAATATTATGGAAAATGGAGAAGCCAAAGAACTTAAATGTATGACCCATGAACATGAACTAAGGAGGGGAATGCTGTTGGGAGGGGTGTTGCAGAGTGAAGGGGAATAAAGGAGTTAAAAAAATGGGACAACTGTAATTGTATAATCAATAAAATATACTTTAAAATAAGATCTAACCTCAAAAAGACTCTGCACACATATCTTGGAATGCTGGATATCACTTAACTAAGATATAAATAGAGGGGTTGAAGTGGGTGATCTCTAAACACTCATCTAGGCTAACATTCTGCATTGTAAATAAATTTGATTTTCTATTTTATTTTACATAAAAAATTTATTGATCTTAGAGAGTGTGTGCAGGAGAATAAAAGAAACATCTGTTTGTTGTTCCACTTATTTATGCATTCACTGGTTGCTTCTTATATATGCCCTGACATGGATTGAACTCTGAACCTCGGTAATTCAAGACGACGCTCTACCCAACTGAGCGACCTGGCCAGTGCCTTTGATTTTCTATTTTAACTCATCCTGGCTACTTCCTGTTGGGGCTACGAATGAAATGTTAAAATGCAGTTACCAGGATTCAACATCAGTTTTGATTTACCAATTTAATTGGTAGATAGCTTTTCAACTCTAAAAATTATAAAAAATATAATCACTACAACATTTGTTGTTATATAGATCTAACAACCACAATATAATCTTTACAGCTAAGAATAAATCATTTGAGACCTGTAACATTTTATTTGTTAAAAATTAACAGCTTCAGAATATATCTAAATGTAACTTTTCCAAAAAACACCGGAAAGTACAGTGTAAAGCTTCTCCTCATTAAATATAAACTTTCATTTTGTGATGCACTGCATCAATGTTTTGCATACACCTTGATGCAAAGGAAATTTTTAGTTACATCTTGTTTTTGAAAAAAATTCTTAAGAACTGAAAAAGGATGACTACAACCACATTCCAAGAAAGAAATTTTTCCTCCAACAAAGCATATTCTTATGTTTATATATAACACATTAGCACTGGAAAATTTTAATTTACTTGTAACAAAAGCAAAATTTTATATTAAAAAGAAATGAAATTACAGATAAATGAAGAGCAAAAGTTTAATATACCAAAAACACTGTGTTGTTCCTTGATGCAGTTAATGTTAATATTTGGGGCAATTTTAATGTTTTCAAAAAAATACATTAATAATAGTTCTGTATAATATTTAAAATAAGAAAATGAAAACATCTTTCTACCATATTTTCACAAACTGTTCTAAAGACAGCAAACTCATGCTCATTTGTTTTTCCTCTGTTTTAAAATAAACTACCAGTAATTCTAAACCAGTCTAAAATGTATTGGTCATGGATCATATCTAAGCATTTGTACTTGCAAAAATGTTTTACAGTGAGTGAGGCCTTGGCCTAAGGAAAGATGAGTTTATTTTCAAATTGTGTGACCAGCTTCTAATAATCCAACATCAGTAGATTTACTGGCAAAATACCAGATATTAAGGATCAGATTTAATTCTTTGGTAGAAGCATGAAACTGTTTTTGATAGCTTTCTGTGGCTAGCATAAACCAAGTAACCATGGGAGACAATAATGAAGTCTAGTATACAATGCAAGGCAGACAGGAGCCATAACTTAATGTCTTATTTTTTCTTTTTCTTAACAGAGAAATCAATGCTAATTATACTGCAGGGAAGCTAGCACCTGCTTAGAGGATTTAACATTATAGCAAACCAAAAGGTTAAGCTTCAACACGACCAAAGTTGTAAATGGATATTTTGCTGCATTTTGGCATTATACTGTAACTTATAGTTTACAACCATCTGAGGACTCTTAGCACTAGCTTGGCACAACTGACGACTAATTCTTCCCATCCCTCCAAAGTGTGGCAGGAAATAATCTTTTTCTCACCACAAATGCCTCAACTTTATACAAGTAGTCAGAGTGAAAGGTATAAAAAAGGTTAGAACATAACTCTATTTTCATTTCACATTTTTTTCTTCATGACATATTCAAGTATATTTTTGTTTTTGGAGCTGTATACTGTTTAATTTAACAAGCTTAAATGTCTATAAAGTTTAACTTTTCAAATAAGAAGAGTATAGGACTTTATGGCTATTAATTTTACTATCAAAATATCTAAGGGACTCAAACCATTTTAATAATTACAATTTTTCTAAATACACTCGAGGAATTCTTTGCGAACACTAGACTCAAGACCACACTAAATCCAAACAGTATACCTATAACCAGGGTTTTAAAGTTTATCACCTCAGTAACCTGTCTTCAACCTGCTACTTCCCCTCATGCTTTCTTCATTTACTTACACAAATTGTCAGATTTTCACACTGGAGTTTCTCCTCCAAGGCTCTATTAGATAATTTTGTAAACATGCATTTATGGCCTTCCAATAGCAACATTTTTAAACTGGGACTAATGCCTAGAGTCATATATCTTTTTAAAACTTCAACTTTAAAGATTTATAACTCTGGAGCATTAACCTAACACTATCTGAAAAATGAACCAAGTTTCAGATATTCCCATAAATCTTAAAACCCAAAAGTGCAATTCTAATTTTTTAAATATCACTAGTGAAGAAAAGTCAACTGCACTTCTTACATCAACGCTATTAAAAGATAAGTGATGGCAACCAAGGGGCCTACTCATATTTCTGAAGACCAAGATTTACCACGGTAAAGTATAAAAATGGGCAAAGGAGATGAGATCCTAAGCACCACTATCACAAAAATAATCAATTTCTGTCTTTCTGTCTTCTTTCTGCTGTATGAGGAACCAAAGAAGTCAAATAGCAAATTGTTCTGTCTGGGTCAACCAAGAAATCTTTAAGAACAGAAAGGCATTTTCCCTGTTATTCTTTCAGGGCATTATTTATACATGTTAAAAAAAATTCAAAAATAAAAATAAGAGTATTTAGCCTTGTGAATATTTTGAAATAAAGTTTCTTGAATTTCTGTGATGAACTCTTCAAGCAATTCAACTTTTTTAACAGAGTCATCACTCAAAGTCCCTTTAACATGGGTTCTATCCCACAGTTACAAAGCGGCTTCCACCTTTGCTGAATGTGAGAGTGGCTCTTTGTTCCTTCAGGATCCCAAACCGCTCATTCAAAGTCATTCCTGTCTAGAGAAAGTAAAACAAAACAAAAATTAACAACTTGACTGTAAGCCTTATTTACTTTGGAACAATGTGATCATAATGGTAATTCATAGTAACAATAACTAGCATTTCCTGAAATTTATGTGCATGAACTCTAATTCTAACAAAAACCATTCAAAACAGGTGAATTTAGAGACATTTAGAAAAGTCAGTTCATTTGCCTACTATATAGCTCCAGAATTTAAACCACGAAGTGTGACTCAGAATCTCCCCTCAGTACTATAATGCCTACATTATTCACTACATAAAACACATATAAATGCCTACAAGTCATACACCCAAAGATTTCTCTATCTGAATTACTTTTAGTCTCTGCAAACATTGCCACCAACTCTAGTGATGTCTCTGATAAAAGTATAGTTGGTTAGTCTTGTGAATATTTTCAAATAAATTTTCCTGAATTTCTGAGCTCTTGAATTTCTGTGATGAATTCAAAATTAAATCAAATCAAAATATGGTTTTTGATGAAGAGAAAGCACAACCAAATTATATTCACCATTTCTGAAAGGAAAGTAACCAAAACAAAATAAAGTAAAAGTATGCAGAATTAATTTTGTCAAATTTCTGTCTACACTTCGTATCTTCAATTCTGCAGATTTTTATGTCAATATACACAAACAAAGCATTCGACAAAATTTAACACCCACTCATGATAAAAATTCTCAGCAAATTATGAAGAGAAAGGAATTCCCTAAATCTGATAAAGAGAATCTACTACAAACCTACTGCTAACATCAAACTCAATGATGAAACATTTAATGCTTTCTCCTCAAGCCTGGGGACAAGGCAGGAATACATGCTCTCACCACTTCTATTCAGCATTGTACTGAAGGTCCTAGCCATTATAATAAAGAAAAAGAAAAGGTTTAAAGTTTGGAAATGAATTTGGATGATGACATGATTGTTTACATAGAAAACCCTAAGGAATCTACAAAATTATAACTAGGAAGTGAATTTTAGCAAGATCACAAGATCCTACATTATTACAAAAATTATCAAAACCACAGTAAGCTATATCACTTCATACCCATTTGGGTGGCTATAATCAAATGATATACAGTAACAAGTGTTGGTGAGGGTGTGGAGAAATTTAGAACCCTCATACACACTGGTAATAAGATAAAATAGTGTAGCCACTTCTTTGGAAAACAGTCTGGCAGTTCCTCAAAACGTTAAACATTGACTTAGAGGTGACCTAGCAATTCCATTCTTAGGTATTTACCAAGAAGAAATGAAAACATAAATTCATGTAAAAACCTGTAAATGTTCTGAGATGTATTATTCATAACAGCAAAGAATAGAAATACAAACGTCTATTAACTGATAAATAAAATATGGCAATCCATATGATGGAACATTGTTCAGTAATAAAAAGAAATGAAATGTGATACACTTTGGGTGAACCCTGAAAATACTAAATAAAAGAAGCCAGTCACAAAAGAGCACATATTATACGATCCCATTCATATGAAATGTCCAAAATAGGCAAATCTGTAGAGACAGAAAATAAATAGATCAGTAATTCCTAGGGTTGAGGAGACTTAGGACATCCTATTCAATCATTTTGTTTTGTTAAGTAAAATATTCTTAGTGAATGACGCAAAGAAATACAGGGGGGAAAATTTACCTGTTTTCCAACACTATTTATATCAAATTGTAGGGGAACACCTTTAGGAACTTTCTTTACATCCGATGGCTCCCGTTTTGTCAAGAATGAGGGTACAGCAGTACGAGTTAATCGTGGTTTCTGAGTTCTATTAGAAAAAAATTAAAATGAAATTAGACCAGCTTAATAATCAAAAAAAGAAAAAGAAATAATTCAGTACATAAAGACATCTTGACTTATACACATGTTCAAATGTGTTAGGGCAACTATTTTATTTGTGTTCTCAAAAAAAAGTACATGGTTCTTAATTGACTAATTTAGAGACTAAAATGTAATATCTCTTTAAGTAGAACTATAAACTTTTCAACAATTTTGAATGATTGCTGATTTCCAAGTCTTGATCTTCTACTAAAATAAAACAACCTCTGAAGTCTCATTAAAGACCTATCTTACATTCTTTTCATTTCAATCAAATGACTAGATAGATCAAAAACTCCATAAACTCAGAAAGTTTATAATGCAATAAATATAATGGAATGGTTAACAAAATTAAGGTTATCTAGATAAAAGAACACCCTATAAAGACTTTTAAAGGAAGATAATTTAAAAAAAATGTTCAAAATATACTGGAAGAGGAGAAGGGAGCAAGTAGGTATAGTTTTACCTTATTTACTATTACATAAAAATGGATTATATATTATTTGTGATACATGCATCAAACTTTAAAATAAAAATATAAAATTGTTGCTATGGCCAGTTGGCTCAGTTGGTTGGAGCATTGTCCCATACACCAAAAGGTTGTGGGCTCAATCCCCAAAGAGCATACATAGGCTGCAGGTTTGATCCCTGGTTGGGATGCATGGGAGAGGCAACCAGTCGATGTTTCTTTCTCACATTGATTTTCTCTCTCTCTCTCTCTCTCTCTCTAAAATTAATAAACATATCCTCAGGAGAGGATTAAAAAAGGTGAAATTGTTAAAAGTGGTGACTTTGGGGCTACAGAACCAGGAATCAAGGGAGCTTTTGCTTTTAACTTTATGCTATACTATTTTCTATTTTGTACCTCAAGTATCACCTTTATTCTTGTCTCAGTTTATCCTAATTTGGACATCATACTCCAAGCAGAAATCCAATACTTTTCTATTATCTTATATACTGAGAGGATATAATTTCTGTAAAATAGATAAGACTTACACTGGACACTGCACTGCTCCAGGGTTATCGATGGATACAGTCAAAATTCCTCCATTTGTGGTGGAAGTCCGCCATCTAGTTTCAGAAAACCAGAAACTACATTAGAATAAAGTTTATAAATCCTATAATGTATTAAACATAAAAAAACATATATTTCAAAGTAAATACTACTTTTTCTTAGCTTTTCAGAAATACATCATCTTGGGTATAAGAAATCAATACTTTAATTTATTAAATATTTTTCAGTATAACGAACATATATGCATTTAAAAAATCAAATAATATAAAAAGGCTTTTAATGAAAAGCAACAGTCCTTCACCCCACTATTTTCCCCTTCTTGCTCCCTAAAGGCAGTACTTTTAACCTTTCCTATTTTTACTGCTTGCTGGTTACCTCCGGTTCACTAAACAAGATGCTTCTATATCTTACTAAGATTACGATTGAGCTCAGCACACTATTCTTTAGTTTCCCTTCCTAACTCTAAATGTTTTGATGGCAGTATCACTATGTTTCTCCCATTATAACTTCAAATATACTTAAATATCTTTCAGCATTATTTCTTGACACATCCCCTCCCCCTTTAGTATAAAAGAATAGTAGTACTACATCTATTCCTTCCTTGCACCTTTTCTCCCACTTTTTTAATGAATTCTGTTATATTTATATCAGTTAGAATTTGACATTTATACTATGTTACCAAATGAAGAATTTGTGCTTTGTTCCATAAGTTGATTCTCAGAGTTCAAAACAAACAGCAATTTATATTACAATTATATAAATATTGTTCATGTAGAAGCAAATAGGCTATGATTATCATTTCTTCCTTATCGTTTCCACTGTCATGAACCTGTGCAAAAGAATACTGCCAGAATCAAGTTCAAATAGTTCCCTTTCTTATACTCTAATTGCTCAAAATCATGTCCCAATTTAGTTGGCATCATATCTGGACCATGATCATGGTTTGTATGTTTTGTTTTCCAAAAAGTAGCCAAAATTTTAAATAATTTAATCTGAAAAACTAACCACATTGATGGAATTAGAATGTTATAACTCATACTTGGGTAGTGCAATTCTAACAGACAAAAAAACATTAGAACAAAAAAAAACCTTAGTAGGGGTAAGGGGATAAAACATGTGAAAAGGGAAAATATTCTAATGTTTTTAAGGGATTACAAATTTTCTAAAAGCTCTACTGGATTTTCTTCTATTTATTTGCTGAATAGATTCATTTGTATAGAAGCAATTACAGACAATAAAGGACTATTTCATTAAAATGGAATAATTAGGCAATAAAAAAATTAAACACAGAGCAAGGTATTTGGTGCTAAAACTTTTACAAACTGACATGAAAATACAAGTTTTGGGCAGGGGTCAGGGGAGCAAAAAAAGGATTCATTTATTTTAGGCTCAATGGTTAATTTACTTTGGGTCTCATTTAATTTCTTTTACACTAGGGCACAAAGTATTTTGGGTCGCTAATATTCTTGGAGTTTTGAAATGACATCTTGAAAAACAAATTGAAACTTACTGACGAGTTCTCTTCGCTACTACATCGTCTAGCAGTTGTTCTGTGTTCACCTGGGCCTGAACCTGAAGAGAAAAAAAAAAGCATCAGGATCCCACAAAAAGCAGAGGATTCGAATTTCAAAGAACAATCCTCCAAACTTTACAAGCCAGTGTGATATGCATATGAATATAGGAGGGGGCATGTGCCTATTCTGGCAACACCTCTTTGATGGGGTTCTGCATCATAAGTAGCAAAAACAGGTTTATTCCTAAATAACATGTTAAGGTTTTGTTAAGATATTGTTATTGAGGATAAAAAGAGAGTTGCAGGCGTGGGGGGAAGGAACTAATCTAATGTCATGTTCTCCATAACCAAACCCAACCCCAACCTCAACCATTGGCCATTCCTTTCTATGACTGAGGAACTAAAAATGGATGCTTAGGATCCTGTGTTTGGGTAAAAAGGAAACATCACCAAGGGTTGTTGTACCTTTAGGCCTCTTCTGAAAAGAAAAGTTGCCTGACGAGTATCTTTCTGGTGACTTAATTTGTTTCCACTCCTGGTATAATTGGTTGGAATGTTATTTCTAGAAAAACAAAAATAAAAACAAAAACAAAACCATACATATGCATGAATAGTCTGAGCCATTTAACAACTTTCAAACATCCTGAGAAAACAATACACAAAAATAGTTAATTAAATTCATAGGTTGATAATGTGAGGTACACTAAACATAAAGACTCTGAATTATTTCCTTATTTACATGAAGGTATAGAGATTTGATTTACAAGTATCTCCCTCTGTAGCATATTACAGAACAATTTGGTTAATTTTGAGCTAATTACCTTGCAAATATTCGACTCTCTGATATTCAAACATAAAAGATCTCTTCTGAAGACCTTATAAAGCAACATTTTTAATGCTATTTCTTAAATTTGGTGGAAGATGTAAGTAAAGATTTATTTGCAGGATTAGTACAAAGAAAATCATACCCAGACACATCATAATCAAATTGGCTGAAAACCAAAAATAAAGAAAAAATCTTGAAAAATAATGTCTTTTCCAGTTTTCCTTTTCATCTGGGAACTTTTATATAGTAACATAAATCACAGAAAAACTTACATCTTCCACAGCTCGCTGTTTCACACCAGAACAATGTACTACTCTCAATTATGTATGACTCAACCATTAGCAATTCCTTTCTAATTTCTACAGAAAGTTGGTAATATAGAAAATAAACTTTTATTTATCTACTTATTTATCTATTTATTTATTTTTTTAAACAAATGCTTAAATTTGCCTAACATTACCTCTAACCTTACTTACAGAGGCTCAATTGCAAAATTTCCCTAGCTAGCCCAATAAACATGGACTCATTAATGGGTCATATAATTGACAAGTTATTATTTGAGAAGTTCCCCTTTTCCAAAAGGTACTATCAAATGACTTTCAGCCCTGACTGGTGTAGCTCAGTGGGTTGGGCATCATCTTGCAAACTGAAAGGCTGTGGGTTCAATTCCCAGTCAGGGCACATGCCTGGGTTGCAGGCCAAGTCCCCAGTTGGGGGCATGCAAGAGGCAACTGATAGATGTTTCTCTCCCTCTCTTCCCCTATTTCTAAAAAATAATAAAATCTTCAAAAAATAATTTTCAAAAGAGAAAGAATATTTAAATAAAACTGCAATTGCAGCCATTCTATTTTTACAAAGACTTTATTTCAGGTTTTCTTTTTGGTTTTAAATGATCATCTATAAAAGATGAATAAATAGTATTTGAAAGTGAAATAAGGAAACTTCACAGTTTGTCAACTTCCTTTGTGCCCACTTTATCCTTACAAAGACCAGAATACCATAACAATAAGTCATAATTTTCCAGGTTTTCTTATAGGCTTTCAACTTAATATAAAAATTATCTCAGCTTAAGAAACATTAATACAGAATTCTTTCTAGTTCACTTTTTCCACAAATAACATACATTGTTCTTCTATTAAGAGCCCTTAAGACTAAATAACAAATTTAGCTTTCAGAATTCCCAATTTTGAACAATTCTGGCTGAGGTATCTTTATGAAAACAGTCACCTTTTGCAATTGTATTCTATATCTCAAGAGAGGTAAAAGCAGCAGAGTCATTTTTAAAAACAGTTTGTAATTAGTTAAATTCATCAATAACAGTGGGTCTAAGAAATATGAAAAATTACTTGTAAATACTTACATGTTGGATGATCAGACATCCCTAATATATGTCTTAAAAATGACCAGATAACTATAAAAATCACTGAAAATCCATTTCTTTGAACACTTAGGCAAGAAGTATATCTTTAGTTATGTAGGGTAACATATTATTGTCTTATATTTGAGTACTTACTTTCTATTTAACTGGTTAGGTCTCTTGAGAACTGCAACTGGTTTTCTCTGCACTTCGTTCTGTCTCAGAAGATTTGCCTTCCTTTTCAACGCCGGAAAATATCGTTCTATATTCTTTCAGAAGGCAAGAAACTATGTTAATCGGATTGTTTTTTGCTATATACCTTATTACAATAAGCATTTCTGAGGCAGAATGGACAGGGACTGACCACTGCTTTAGATGTGCAGGTTTCAGAAATAGACAGGCTAAAATGACTTGAATATTTCCAGTCTAAGTGACTGAAGAGACAATCACATTACATTAAAAATACTTGCAATTAAAGGAGAATTTGGACAAAAAAATGATTTTTTTCTATTTTGGCTCTGTTCAGTTTGAAGTGCTCTGAGACATGTATAGATGATGGAGATATAGAGGCCTGGAGCTCAAAAGAATGAAAGCCAGAGATGTAAATTAGGGAATCATTTATATAAACATAGTTTTTTACATCAAGTAAAGGGTAAGAGGGGCAAGTTCCAAAACAAATGTGTGAGAGAGAAAAAGGAGGGTTTTTTTTTTTTTTTTTTTTAGATTTTATTTATTTATTTTTAGAGAGGGAAGGGAGGGAGAGAGACAGAGAGAGAGAGAGAGAAACATCAATGTGCGGTTGCTGGGGGACATGGCCTGCAACCTAGGCATGTACCCTGACTGGGAATCGAACCTGCGATGCCTGGTTCGCAGCCCGCGCTCAATCCACTGAGCTAAAAAAAGGAGGTTTTAATAGCACAGAAAACTGAATAGAAATGGTTACAGAGGAAAACAAAATCAAGAATATTTAATGCCACAGAAAGTAAGTTCATGAAATGTCCACTTCTTCTCCCTCCACATATGTAAATTTAATCGTCATTAAAGCCTAATTTAGGTTTCTCTATTTTCCATGAGGTCTTTTCAAAAGTCCCTAACAATAAGAGCCATATCTTAATCTGAATTCCCTTGTATTTTAAGCATATGTAAACTACTTCATAAATATCAGATAGACTAAAAACTGCAAAAATTATCAAAGTCTTCATTTTCATGAACATTTGGCAAAGAAATAAATATAAAAACAGGGATAAAGAATTAAAAAGAATATGAGAAATGCTATGAAATCAGACTAATGGCCCATTTCAAACTTTGTATTTTGTCTTTAATAACACCACCAAGTACCTTTTTATAGGTAAATGCAAAAGCTCTTTCTATAATGCTGTTGTCATGTTACTTTCCTTCAAAGCACCTGCCATATTATAATCATATAGTTATTTGTGTGATAATTTATTTAATGTTTATATGTGTTCTCCACGAGCACAGGGATTTTCCTACTAATTATTGCAGAATCCCTTGCGTCTAGCACATAGTGGGTACATAGTCAACATAGCACATAGTCAACATTAGTTAAATGATAAATACGTGGAATTTAGCAATCCATTAATATATAATGAATTTGTGTTCCATGGATTCAATGTTTGTGTATGTATATAAATGTATGCCTAGAAATAAGTTTGTGTGTATGTGCATGTATACATACATAATTTTTTTTGAAAGGCAACAAGCATTTATTTGCAATCCAAAAAAATAGCTATCTGGGAAGCACTGATTCAGCCCAAATCCGAATACTGTTCTTTCACAATAATTTTGATATAAAAATATTATTCCTTGAGGAAAAGAAATTAAGGTATTTCATTTATTTTTATTGTTAATTGAATTAAGGTATTACTTAACATACAATAAAATTTTAAGTGTACAGTTTAATAAACTTGGATAATTACATATAATCATGTAACCACATCATAACCAAGACATGGAACAGTGTCCTCACTCCAAAATGTTTCCTTGTGTTCCTCTGCTGTCAACTGTCTTCCCTCACCAGACTCCTATCCTAGGCAATGACTGATCTGTAACTATAGTTTCTCCTTTTCTACAATTTCAAATACAGCAGGTCCTCGAATAAAATCACTTTGTTCAATGTCATTTCATTAAATGTTGATGAACATTTTGTTGATGAAACACTTTCGATTTTCATACAACTCAAAAGACTACCACATATGGTAACTTAAAAGTTTTACTACAGCAAGTAATTAATTAGCAGTTAAATCGGAAATCCCTTCCAGTATCTATATATAATGAATTTTTTTTTTTTAAATTTCAAGATCTGTGATAAAGTTTTAGAGGAAAGAACATCTGTTGTTGGTGGCAGAATTGAAGTAAAGTAAGAGATCTAAAACAGTTGTGGTTCTTAACCAGAATATACACACTTAAGACAATTTAAGGAATAAATGTTCTGAAATTTTTTATAAGTATGTATTATTTTCATAATCAGAGAAACCAAAAGATTAAAAATAAAAGAACAGAACATTAAATTCCTTGGTAGCTCATACCTACACTAAACAACAAATAGAAGAAGAACCATTTCTGAAACTATTTTAAGGAATGCTTTAGTTAAGTCAAAAATGACTCATTGAGATGTAAGTAAAACCAGTTAAAATTTGAGAAGTAGTTAACTTATGGTAGGTAAATCATTGTAATTCTAACTAAAAATATCAATGAGGGGACAGTTTTCTACCCAAGAGAAATGAAATGTTCATAGAAACATTACTTATAATACCTAAAAAGTAAAAACAACTAAACTGTCTATCAATTAGTGAATGGATAAACAAAACATAGTATATTCATATAATGGAAAATTATTCAGTAACAAAAAGGAATGAAATACTGGTACATGCTTCAACACGATGAACCTCAAAAAAAGTTATGGCTAAATACCTGGCCAAATAGTGTTGTATGATTCAATTTATGTAAAATGTGCAGAAAAGACAAATTTATAGAAAATGTACAAAAAGTAGGTTAGTGGTTTCCCAGGGCAGATGATGACATATAACTGCAAATGGACATAAGATTTCTTTTTAGAGTGATGGAAATGTTCTAAAATTAGATCGTTGTGATGATTGTATAATGGTAAATTATTTAAAATTCATTGAATATATGCTTAAAACAAACAAATCTTGTAGTATAAGATTATACCTCAATAACCTGTTAAAAATCTCTCTCTCACAAACACACGACACACACAAAAGTGTGCACATGCACGTGGACAATCAGGAACCTGTAAAAATTTCTGTATTATTTAAAAATGTGGAAATTTAGGCAGTACTCATGAATAACAATGATTTTTTTAATCTCATTTAATTACATAATTATGTAAAAAAATGAAAGTACTATGTAAAAAAAATGAAAATACTCAAAATGCTCTCTCAAGGTCATTCACAAATTAGTACAAATACAGGAAAAGAGTATCTCACCCAAAACTAAGTCATTATCCTACCTTGTCACTTAGAGGTGGCCGATTCATAGGATTCATTCCTTTTCGAATTCCAGTTGTTTTCCTAGCTGCAAGGCCAGTGACAACTCCATAAGGACGTCTCTTGCCAGGCATTATTCTTCCTCTACGACTCAGACTATTCTTACCAAAACCTGTAGAGGAAAAAAAAAAGAAGAAAAAATAATCAATCTAAGAATGCAACTGAGGGGTACACATGTGACAAGATATTTTACAGTATTATTTTTATATATTTCTTATGATTTACATAAAATATCTCATTTTTAATGAGGCAAGGGTTCTCTTGCAAGTAATAAACTACAAAGGACTAGAAGATTCTCACACTTCACCTCTAGCTATTCCTCTCCCTTTGGCATTACTTTCTTAGCAGGACAGTCTCAACTTTCCCTGTGCAATGTTTTGGCCACTAACCACATGTGGGTACCAAGTACTTGAAAAATGACTAGTCTAAAATGAGATGTAACAAAAGAAATGTACAATATTTCATAATTTTATATTATATGTTACAATGATATGTTGGATACATTGGATTAAACAAAATATATTATTAATATATGGCTCACATTTTAATTTCTATTGATGGTGCTAATCTAGAATGGAATCACTATCTTTATTTCCTATTTACTTACTACATTGCAATCGGGCTTCTTTATTTTCAGTCCTACTATATTCAAACTGTTTTTGCTAAATCCACCAATGAGTTCCAATGGACATATTTTACTTATTTTTAAATTATATTATATTGATTATGCTATTACAGTTGTCCCAATTTCTCCCCTTTACTCCCACCTCCACCCAGCACCCCCCACTCCCTCAGGCAATCCCCACACCCAATGAAGATATTTTAATTTCTGTGGTGTGGGATATTACTGACTTCACTTTTCCATTATGTATCTTATTTACTTTTTTCTAATTGTGAAAAAATAAACAGGCTCACTGCAGAATACTTAGAAACATAAATTTACATTACCCATTATTCCACCACCTAGAGATAATCACTACTAACATTCTACGTCTTTCTAGTCTTTACTTATACATTTTAGGGTTAACATTTTTAGTTTTAACCATTTTTAAGCAACTCCCAAGTCTATCACATGAGGTAAATCATAATTTTGTAGTACTAAGTGCCTAGAAGGTAGACTGAATCAATCTTCCAGCACAACCACTTTGTGGTCTATGAGAAGGAAACAAAACAAAACAAAAAAAACACTATTTATAAAAAATTGTATATTTATTCTTACATGTTTAAACTTCAGTCACCCTCAAAGTAGTCTTCATTTGATGCAATATACCTATCAAGACTTTTTTCCCCTACTGAAACCTGATTGAACTTGTGATTTTGATGCCTTTTAGTGCTTCTGCCTTTTGTTTCATTTCTTCCACATCTGCAAAAAAACGTTTCCCTTTGAGGACTTTTTTCATCTGAGAGACAAAACAAAATTGCTTGGGACAAGATCAGGTGAATATGGAAGAGGGTGGGGTACGGGGATCATTTTGCTCTTTTGTCAAAAACTAGTCAACACTCACCAGGGTGTGGGCAGGTTGGCTGGTAAATTGCCCATTATGAAATGGGCAAAGGCACTGAAAGAGTCTTGACAGGGGAAGGTTAAGAATAGTATGAGAAATGGAGAAGCCAAAGAACTAATAAGTATGGTCCATAAATATGAACTAAGGTGGGAGAAGTGAAGGGGAATAAAGGGGAGAAAAATATGGGACAACTTTAACAGCATAATAAATAAAATATATATATTTTTAAAAAGTCTTGAAAAAAATTCACTGAAGCCAAATGCAGCTTCTCACAACAAAGCCAGCTGGTGCACACTGATACAGATGGGTTCCTAGAACACTCACCTAGCAGGGATAACTTGTATTACAAGGGGCCACCCTCCAAAAGATAATTCCAGTATTTTGAGGGTTCCCCCTTGTATGTTAACACTATATTGTTACTATTATCTCAGGTATTTAATATTCTTTTATTACAGTATTTTTTAATGTACATATACTTAATTCAAACAATTTCATACTAATCATTTCAGTTACTTCTAATGTTACACTATTATAAACATTGTAGTAACACTATAGATAACATCTTTATACACATTCGTGATTATTTCCTGAATATATAAATTTCCAGAGGCTGAAAAGAGTAAAACAAATTCTTAAGGATTCTGATTTACATTACATAACTCCTCTCCAGAATGACTATATTTATTTATATTCCAGGAACATAAAGGTACTACTTTTTCCATATCACTGACTACTCTGAATATTATTCTTTTTAATCTTTATCATTTGGTGTTTTAAAAGAATCTTGTCAATGAAATGAAGCTCACTGTGAGTAATCTGAGGTCCAGCAAAAAAAATAAATAAAACTTCGTCTTATTTGGTAGTTTACTAGCGAGAATAAACATTTTCTGTGTGTTTTTTGGCTACCTGTATTCTTCTATTCATGAACTATCATGTTCATAAATCAGTTTTCTAGGGTCAAGTTCTAAGTTCTAATTTCCTTTGATGCTTTGATAAAATAATTACATTAAATTTACAACTAGTTTTTCAGGAATTAACTTCTTTACAATATTCGGGAACAAGGTATGTCTCTTCCCTAATTCAAGTCTTCTTTTGCCACTAAATTGGCTCAGTAAAGCTGTAAGCTTTCCTTCCCATAGGTCCTGTTCATTTCTTAAGTTCTATTAGGTATTTTTGTTGTCAATCACAAAAGATCACTTTTCTTATAATTTTCATACTGTCATGCCTGGGATTACAGAAAGCTATTGAGGTTTTAATTATTACCTTTTAACCAGCCATCCCACTGAACTCACTTATTAATTTTAACAGTTTTTCAAATTATTTTCTGGGGATTGCTGAGTAGCAATTATATTACCCACAAGTAGTACTGTCTTCTTCCTTCTAATCATTATATCCCAAATTCTTTTATTTCTTAATGCAAGTCAGAAATTCCAGAGAGCCATGCTAAATAATATTTATGATACTGGGCATTTATAATTCTAATTTTGAGGAGAATGTCTTTAGAATAGTATCCTGTATAATACTACATACCTGCAAGATAGTTAACAGGTCTTTTGACAGAAAAGTTTCATGATCAAACTATATTAAAAGTTTTCTTTACCACAGGATTTCTCAGGGGTAATGTGTATGAAGATTCTCTAGGATGGGCATAATAGAGAATGAGGTCTGCCCAGAAGAAGTCCAGTCACTGTTAATATAATGAGAACAGTTTGTCCAACATCGATGTAACCTGGCAGCCAATGTGAGTGGACTGGAATGAGCATGTGTGAACAATGATGACTTCACTGTACTAGCCAGTGGGGGCAGCAGACGCTGTTGAGTAAGCATGTATACTGTGTGGGTATCACATTCAAAATGGCTGAGTGAGTAGAGCAACAAATCTGCACCAAATTTTGCATTGAGCATGAACATTCCTCCATGGAAACTATTCAGATGATTCCAAAAGCTGCAGCTACGGGCAGCTGGTGATTGGCAGATTCATCATGACAACATACTTGCTCATGCATCACATCTCATGCAGAATTTTTTGGTGAAACATCAAATCACCCAGGTGACTCAGCCCCCTACAGGCCAGATTTAACACTCTGTGACTTCTGTCTTTTCCCAAAACTAAAATCACCTTTGAATGGGAAGAGATTTCAGACCATTGATGAGATTCAGGAAAATATGACATGGCGATTGGGAGAAGTGTGTAAGGTCCCAAGGTGCCTACTTTGAAGGGGACTGAGCTATCATTGTCCCATGTACAATGTTTCTTGTATCTTCTTCAGTAACTGTCCCTATTTTTCTTATAATGTGGCTGGATACTCTCTGGACAGACCTCACATGTCATTCATTCCCAAACTTACCTATTTTGAAACCAGAGTTCAGCAAGAAAGTTAGGAAAACTTATTATGTTATGATGGTTGAATTAGTTACCAATTTATGGCCTTTTAGCTCTCAACTCACTTTAGACTGCCCTGCTTCAGTTATAAGAACATTTCTCTTACCAGCAGGCACCAGGTTAAGCTTTCTCAGTAGAGGGCTCTCAAGGTACATCAAGGCTTGTTCCTGTGGCATATGACACCCAATGACACCCATTATGCCTCCCTCATAAGCTGAGATTATAGTGAGGCAAAAGAGGTGCCCAGTGCACAAAATGTGAGAGTGAGTGATGCCTTAAATTTTGAGCCCTAGGCATCTCTCTAGATCTCATCCCAGGCATCACTATACTCTGACCCTACTCACCCTCCAGTGAATTTAAGTTGTATCACCCCAACAGATGGCTTCCCAGTAAGTTCCATCAGCATGGCAGCTCAGTTGGTGGGGAGATCTTCCAGATTTGTTCCTTTCTTGGGTGCTCTGCCTCAGAACTAAAGGTACTGAACTTACTACTTTTATAATCAAAGAAAAAAGCAATGAAGTTATAATTTATTCTTTTTTAAGATATTATTTATTTATTTTTAGAGAGGGGAAGGGAGGGAGAAAGAAAGGGAGAGAAAATCAATGTGTGGTTGCCTCTCTCGGCCCCCTGCTGGGGACCTGGCCTGCAACCCAGTCATGTGCCCTGACTGGGAATTGAACCAGTGACCCTTTGGTTTGCAGGCCAGTGCTCAATCCACTGAGCTACACCAGCTGGGGTGAAATTACAATTAAAAAAATCAAATTATTACTGCTCTATGTGTGGTCTTCTTCTGGAATTGCAACCAAAAGAAGATTAAGCATGTTGGGGGAATGTGTCTATTCAAATCAAATATACAATTACTTGCTATTTTATTTGTATTACATGAAGCAGCACTGTGCTGAATACTTTAACCTAAATGAGAACTTGATGAAGTTTATGCTAATAGCTCAATTTTGTAGGTGATCAAAGTGAGGCAAAGAACAATGACTACCCAGAAGTTATAGTTAGAAAATGAAAGAGCAGAATTTAAGTTTGTGTGGCTCCAAAACCTGAAGATTTTTCCAAACTGCTATGTAAAAACTAAAGAATAAAAGGAAGAATATACTCTATGGTATAATTCCAAAGAGAAAAAAACATTATAGAAAAAGCGGCCTCAAAGCTAGATATTACAAAATTTGAATAGGTATATAGATACGAAGTGACAAGTACAAAGACATGGGCAACTACAGCATATTGAGGGAAGAGGCAGTCTAGAGAAACGGATAAGTGAATGAATGTGGTGGGCTCAAATCAGAAGGCTTTATATAGAGATAAAAATTACACCTGACTAGGAATGAGGGGTCACAGAATTCATGATCAGATTATATCAGTCTAGAAGCAATATCTGAGACTGAATAGAAAAGGGAGGGAGAAAGCTGTGAGACCATTTCAGATGCTACTGCAGTACTCAAACATGACAATGATAAAGGACTGCAAGAGGAACAAAGAAATGTTAAAGTACTGTATTACAAAAAGAAGAAAGAAAAAAAGAATGAATTAGTGGAGCAAAAAGAAAGATTAAAGAGAGGAGGAACCCATTATTATACCCAAGTTTTAAACTCAGATGAGAAAGATTAATGAGAAAGTCTCATTAACAAGAATAAAAATGATTAAAAGGAGAAAAGTATGGGACAGAATTCTGTTCCTGGTTACCTTCTATTTCTGATTGTTACAGTCATTGTTTCCACACTCAACCTTTCCACTACTTTTTCTTTCTCATAGGTAAGTTCTTCTCCTCCATCTTCTGGCAAGCCTAAATCATCCTTTATCCCTGCCTCCTCCCCCTTACCTTTGAATAAACTCCCCCAGCCATATCTCAGTTTTAGCAAAGGTACTGTTTTTCACTCTTTCATTTGTTATGTTTCATAAAGACCTATATACATACTGCCCCAATTCTCTCCGTTCTTACACTCTGTAACTGCCTTATATTCTAAAAAGCACAATGAAAAGGTACTAAAGACATAATTTAATGCAAGTTTCTTTAGTTTTTATCCATTTAGCCCCTCTAGAAAGTTCTCTTCAGTCTTTCCAGAGTACATTCATTCTCATTACTTCCATTACTACCTCTATGAAGATCCTTTCACAATTTCAGCTCCACTACAGCAGCAGTTTAACACTAGCCATTTATGAGAACCACATATGGAGCTTTAAAAGAATCCCTAGACCCTACTTCTGCAGATTCTGGTTCAGTAGAAATAGAGTGAAGCCAGAGCATTGATCTTTTTTTAAAGCTCCACAAGTGCAAATATGGTTGAAAACAACGAGAACTAGAGGCAGAATTTTTCATCTTTCCTTTGAATCCTTAGCCTAATGCCTTCATGAATTTCTTTCACACACATCCCTTACCCTAATATTTTCTGGAGTTTCATCACTTACATGAAGATATGGGAGGTTTTCTGGAAAATGTCATATCACAGAGAGTATGCAATTGTATTACTGACTCTTTTCTGAAGCAACATGCAAATATTCCTGTCTCTTGTACCTCTGTAAAAGAAACAGCAATCTCAAACTTTTTGGTCTCGGGACGTCTTTATGTTCTTAAAAATTAGTGAAGACCTCAAAGAGTTTTTGTTTCTGTGGGTTTATGTATACTGAGACCTACCATTCTAGAAATAAACACTATGACATTTAAAAACTATTATTTCATTAAAACAATAACACATTACATGTAGAGCAAATAATTTATTTTTAATAAAAACAATTGTTTTCCAAAACCATAAAAAATAACAGGAAAAGTGACATTGTTTGTATTTTCTTTAGTGTGTGGCTTAACAAAAGATAGTTAAATTCAGACTGTTTCTGCATTCAATCTGTTTTAATTACCACACATAATGTAAATTCTGGAAAAGTCCACTGTACATTTACAAGAGAGTAAGAGGGAAAACACAATTAATGGCTTAGTATTATTATAAAAACAGTTTTGGCCTCTCAAGTCTTGGGGATTCCCTAGAGTCCCTGGATAACACTTTGAGAACTGTGGCTATATAGTATTCCACTGAAGTATATTTAGGTCGTTGGTACCAACCAGTACCTAAATGAGTGACTAAATTATATTTTGGGCACAATTAGGAAACCTTTACTCACTTATTTGTTCAGCCATCAAAAATAATCCATTGAGCATATGCCAAGGGCTCCCTGTCCTATTTGTGCTCTTACTTCAAGCTAATATCCTCACTGACATTACAATGTGGAAACTTGAACTTTTGCTAACTAGTCAGGGCTTAAGACAATCCCTTATCTTTCTACACATTCAATGACAGCTGCTTTTTTTAGGTCCTGTCACATACAAGTGGAGAACATACAAGCACAAGTTCAATCTTACAAGGTTATAAGCTGCCCCTAGATATCATTTATCTCTAGACTCAGTTCATAACCTACTGTTAAAAGGAAAACTTTTTCTGATCCTTTATGGACCAAATCCTATTTCATCTTATCCATTCAATCACCACAGATCTTGTTAGTACAAAAATCTCTACCTAAAGTCCTATGTCAAAATTTCTCTTATGACATTTCTCAAGTCAATATTTTCTACCTTATCTCAGCAAAAATCCCTTGAAGTAAAAGTCTGCACTTTTACATACCCTGAACTCCTGGTCAATTCGTCTTTATCAGATACCGTATTTTTCAGACCATAAGACACACCTAGATTTTAGAGGACAATAGGAAAAAAAAATCTGAAGCAAAAAATGTGGTAAAATATTTAATAACATATATAACATAATATTTCAATGAAGTAAATGTAAAGCTACATTTGGACCATAAGATGTACCCCCATTTTCCTCCAATTTGGGGGGAAGTACATCTTGTAGTCCAAAAATATGGTATTTAACAAATGGTTAGCATAAATGACTACATTTCTGGCTTCTATGAACTCTAAAATAATTTTAAAACAAGTTATATCTAAAATATGGTGTTCTAGATGTAATATCCATTTTAAAATCTTTAAACATAAATTACTAGAATTAAATATTCATTTGCTATAGATAAATACCAGTCATGAAATTTACTTACTTGGGTTCAGCTGTTCAAGAAATTATTAGAGGGGACTTCCGGCCAAGATGGAGGTGTATGTAGTAGACACACTGTACCTCCTCACAAAACCAAGATAGGGACAACAACAATTTAGAAACAGAATAACAACCAGAACTGGCAGAAAATTGAATTGTATGGAAGTTGGACAACCAAGGAGTTAAAATAGACACATTCATCCAGACGGGTAGGAGGGGCAGAGAAAGGCAGCTGTGTAGAGAGGGGTCGAGACACAAAGAGCAGTGGGACCGGGCACGTAAGGCATCCTGAGCACACAAGGCAGCAGTGGGTGGATCCTGGGTGTGCAGGCGGCAGCTGGCAGATCCCAGGTGTGGGGTGGCAACCAGCAGACCCAGCAAGGTGGCGACTATGAAGCAAGGCACTACATACAACCCAGAGTCCCAGTGCTGGGAAATAGAGCCTCAGGGCACCTATTGAAACACCAGTGGGGGCTGAGGCGCAAGGAGAGACTCCCAGCCTCACAGGAGTGTTCGTTGGAGAGACCCATGAGGTCCTAGAGCATGCGCAAGCCCACCCACATTCGAATTAGCACCAGAAAAGCCCAGTTTGCTTGGGGGAAGCGGCAGAAGGGACTGAAATCTGACAGAGAGTGGAGCAAGTGCCATGGTTCCCTCTCAGACCCCGCCCCCACATAGGGCGTCACAACCCAGCTACTGGGTTGACGTGCCCTGGTGAATACCTAAGGTTCCACCCCTCATATGTAACAGGCGTGACAAGACATAAAAAAAAAAAAAAAAAAAACATGGCCCAAACATAAGAACAGATCACAGCTCCAAAGCAAATACAACTAAGCGACAAAGAGATAGACAGCCTATCAAATGCACAGTTCAAAGCACTGGTGATCAGGATGCTCACAGAATTGGTTGAATTTGGTCTCAAATTAGATGAAAAAATGAAGGCTACACTATGTGAAATGAAGAAAAATGCACAGGGAACCAATAGTGATGGAAAGAAAACTGGGTCTCAAATCAATGGAGTGGACCAGAAGGAAGAAAAAAACAGTCAATCAGAAAAGAATGAAGAAACAAGAATTCAAAAAAATGAGGAGAGGCTTAGGAACCTCCAGGACATCTTGAAATGTTCCAACATCTGAATTATAGGGGTACCAGAAGGGGAAGAGAAAGAGCAACAAGTAGAAAAGTTATTTGAACAAATAATAAAGGAGAACTTCCCCAAGCTGGCAAAGGAAATAGAGTTCCAGGAAGTCCAGGAAGCTCAGAGAGTCCCAAAGAGGTTGGACCCAAGGAGGAAAACACCAAGGCACATCATAATTACATTAGCCAAGATTAATATCAAAGAGAGAATCCTAGAAGCAGCAAGAGATAAGGGGACAGACACCTACAAGGGAGTTCCCATCAGACTGTCAGCTGATTTCTCAAAAGAGACCTTGCAAGCAAGAAGGGGCTGGAAAGAAGTATTCCAAGTCATGAAAGACAAAGACCTATATCCAAGATTGCTCTGTCCAGCAAAGCTATCATTTAGAATGGAAGGGAAGATAAAGTGCTTCTCAGATAAGGTCAAGTTAAAGGAGTTCATCATCACCAAGACCTTATTTTATGAGATGTTAAAGGGACTTATCTAAGAAAAAGAAGATAAAAAGGACAGCAAACCCACAATTATTAACAACCACACCTAAAACAAAAACAAAAACAAAAACAAACTAAGCAATCAACTAGAACAGGAACAGAACCACAAAAATGGAGATCACATGGAGGGTTAGCAATAGGGGAGTGGGAGGAGGAGAGAGGGGGAAAAGGTACAGAGAAGAAGTAGCATAGATGGTAGGTAGAAAATAGACAGGGGGAGGGCAAGAATAGTATTGGAAATGTAGGAGGTAAAGAATTTATGACACATGGACATGAACTAAAGTGGGGGAATGTGGGTGGGAGAGAGGATGGAGGGCAAAGACAGGGGGATAATCAGACAACTGTAATAGCATAATCAATAAAATATATTAAAAAATAAAAAAGAAATCTGAGAAAAATAAATTTTTTCTTTCAGGTCTAATCTTAGCTATACACCCTATTTATAAAAAATATATATATTTTGAGAATATGTTCACATGTTAGCTGTTAATCATAGAACTAAACTGTGTTTGACTCAGTGGAAATTATTTTTATGTTTTTCAATGTATAAGATAAAAATCAACTTAGGAAACAGTTTATCAAACATTTTTTAATGTATGTAAAAAAGATGTAGAGTTTTAAAATTTTGAACAAGTTTTATTCTAAAACGCTGATATAACTGCTAAAAATGTTGATGAATCATACATAATTAAGTGTTTAGTTACTGCCTTAAATCCATTTTGGAACAAGATGGTTGTAAGTAAATAAACTTCCTGATTACCAAAAATAACTGTATATGTAGAGTTCTAAAATCATTAAATCATATCTTAAGCATTCAGTTCTGAGTGTCACCTTTGGAGGATTTAATTAATCCTAAAGGTTCCAGGTAAAAGGATGAAGAGTCTAGAAGTCATTTTCAATGCAGAATAGTAGTCTGCATATACTTTAAAGATTTTCATATAGAAAAGGGAGTTTGTTTCTTATAACTGTAGGATTAACAGGTAGGCATGATTTAATTCAAGTCAAGAGAATTTTCTAGTAAACAGAGCTATCCCCAATAATGAAAGAACTCTAACAAGGTGGTATGCTTTGTCACTGAATGCATTTAAGCTGGAGTTACGTAGTCATCCACATGAAATACTGTTAAAGGAACATATAAGAAGACCTCATGATATGTAAAATCCTTTACTTATTACGTTCATACTTTATACAATGTCTGTCTAGAAGGTATCCAGCCACATAATATGAAAAATAGACATTTACTAGACCAGATACAAGATACAAGAAACACTGTACACAAAACAATGATGCCTCAGTCCCCTTCAAAGTAGGTACCTTGGGACCTCACACAGTTCTCCCAATCACCATCAGCTGCCCCAACATATTTTCCTGAATCTCATCAATGGTCTGAAATCACTTTCCTTTCAAAGCTGATTTTAGTTTTGGGAAAAGACAGAAGTCACAGGGTGCCAAATCCGGGCTATAGGGGAACTGAGTCACCTGGGTGATTTGATGTTTTACCAAAAAATTCTGCATGAGATGTGATGCATGAGCAAGTATGTTGTCATGATGAATCTGCCAATCACCAGCTGCCCGTAGCTGCAGCTTTTGGAATCATCTGAATAGTTTCCATGGAGGAATGTTCATGCTCAATGCAAAATTTGGTGCAGATTTGTTGCTCTACTCACTCAGCCATTTAGAATGTGACAGCCACACAGTATACATGCTTACTCAACAGTGTCTACTGCCCCCACTGGCTAGTACAGTGAAGTCATCATTGTTCACACATGCTCATTCCAGTCCACTCACATTGGCTGCCAGGTTACATCGATGTTGGACAAACTGTTATTATATTAACAGTGGCTGGACTTTTTCTGGCAGACCTGGTAATCTGCATATACTTTGGACTATTTCTATACTGAGGCTTAGAAAAATTTAAGACAATTTAAATTTTTACCAGATTTTAAGATTAAAAAACTTGACAGTAAATACAAACCCCAGACAAAAGGTACTGATATATTTCCTCCATATTTTAAGTATGGACCAAAAATAGTGTACTACAAACTCCAAAACAACAGCTCTTTAGCCTTACTTGCAAAACTTACCAGAATTTTGTTGGATTCCCCATCGTACTCTCATCCTGAATTGCCGGGCACCACTTTGCTGGAGTCTTCTATTTAGTCGTGGGAAATTCTGTTTCTTTCCTTCCTTTCGATTCAATTTGATGATATCATCTGTGACAGAGGAAATTCAATGATTATTTATTTTCATTTTTGCTTAATGACTCAAATATTTAGTCTCATTTTTTAGTTGATAGATTTCTATGTCCCTAACTTTTCCACTTTGAAAGCACTACCATAAGAGGGTAATAATGACAAGATAAAAGTTCAAATCAACCAATGCACTTGAACCACTAAAGAAAGGTTTCACAGGAAATGTTTATATCAAAAGTCCAAAGAAGAGACCTACCAATTAATGAAGATTTTGGCTACCCATAGTATTATACTTATTTCCCTGATTAATGTAAATAAGTGAAAGCCTATTTATAAAGAATTACTAATACTTCTTTCCATAATCACAGAAGTCTCCAGTTTTTAAAGATAACCAACTTTTAATAAAACCACAAGTAGTCAGAAAAATATCAACCCATTCAAAAACCAGACTTATACATTCATTTCAATTCAGCATTTATTAAGTATATACTATGTGCAATAACTGTATGTGGCAGACTATTCTATAGTAGAAACAAAAGTAAAATATCCCTCTCAGTAAGTCTAAAACTACCAATAGAAACAGACATGTAAACAGCAAACATAAATTAAAGAAGTACCATTATGAAGATATAGTGCCAAGAGAAAATACTCTTGGTTTCTGCTCCTCTAGCAAAGTAATTCAGGGTTAACTTGTTTTTCTTTTACACTGCTCTGTCTAAGCCTCATTAGTTCCCAAAACACTTTCAAAGTGCCCCAAGGTAATTTACAAGCCTTACATTGCGTTAATTCCATAACAGAACAATGTGAAGATCAGAAAACAAAATGTTCTTCAGATTCCCATTTACAGCTATTAAAAGGAGGTTATTAGGTACTGGCTGGGTAGCACAATGGGTTACAGCATCGTGCTGGATATGCCAAGGTGTGGGTTTGATCCCAAGTCAGGGTACATACAAGAAGCAATTAATATATACAAAAATAAGTGGAACAACAAATTGATGTTCCTCTGTCTTCTTTCCTCTCTCTCTTTCAAATCAATAAAAAGAAAAAAAAGGAGGTTACCAAACAGGAAATAAAATCAATATTTTACAAACTATGCAAATGGTTAATAGACTTATCATGATGATCACAAGGTAGTATATTAATGTTGAATCACTATGTTGAACACCTAAAACTAATACAATATTGTATCCCAACTATACTTTAATAATTTTTTAAAAGGTTACTAGAAGCCAAAAATATTTATAAAGAAATATTCAATTGCTCCATAGTCCCAACTCCAGCATTAATTCTGATGACTAAAAATAACACAAATAAACCAAAGAAATTGAACAACTTAAGAAAATTTCACAAAATAATTAGCCTGTGATTTTCCCCCTAATTACTCTAAATACAAATAATCTAACAATGATATCAGTAAATCTATTACTACTCTACCTAATCCATCTGCAATCTTTAAGACTCTTAATCACAAATAAACATACAGTCATATAAAAAATTTCTCCCTAAAGTACTTTGTTACCTTCTGGAGATCAATCCTTCAACTACAAAAGAGTTCAAAGTTAGACAAAGTCAGAGTTAAAAACAGTTTTTAAAAAATTAAAATTAAAAGGCTTAATGAATATCAGATACATGAGCCTGTTCAATTCTGAGCAGAAAGAAAATGGGGAGAAAGACACTTTTTTGGAAACACTACTTTCCTTTAACAAGGTAAGTTGCTATTCTTCAATAGAAGTCTAAAATCTCAACGCTGTAAGAGCACACATGCAAAAATAAATTTGGTCTGGGGACCATGAAGAAAGTGGAAGAGCAGGGGACACAAGGGTTTAATTTTGACTAACCAGCTTAATCTTAAAATACAACATTATAGAATACAAACATAAAAAATTAAAAGTATAGAGCACATCGAACATAAAATTATGTTTAAATATTTTATTATCTAAGTCCTCAAATTAAATGAGCTGCTATGACAGAGAAGCGTCTCCCAATCTAAAAGAAGAGAATGGCTTTCTCCTACTCATAGAGCAGATAGGGTAGGTATCAGAAGAAAAAATCCATTGTGATGAGCTACTTTTATAAAAAGAAGTTTCTTCCATAACACTAGGGGTATATATATGGTACTAATAATAGTAACAGTAACAACTGAGTATTAATAGGCATTGTTCTGCATGTATTCATTTAACTCTCAATTCTATGAAGTATAATACTCATTTTCAAATTAAGAAAATAAGCTAAAAGGAGGCCGGCTACTGGTAACCTTGGTAGATATTCTATACGAATATTCATATAATCCTGGTAAAGAAATGATTTAAAAGCAAAAGAAAAATTACATTCTAAAACTCCTGCAGATCTGATAAAATGAAATATTCACAAAACATAACAACTGTTTAAAACAGATTCTCTCTCCATCCCATCTCTGTAAAATCTCACTAAAACAAAACAAAATGACACCTGACAAAATGCTCTTGGGAGTATACCTAACAGTATGTTCTTGGTGGAGAGAAAGAGATCAAGTTCTGTTTTAGCTATCCATAGCACTTCATTTCTATCTTCAAAGATAATTATTCCTCAGTTTTTTTTCACTTGAACATCCTAATCAAATGAAATACATACAAAACCCCTAGAAACTTAAGATAATGTATTGGTAATGAAAATACCTGCTTAACACTTCCTAAAATATTTATAGCTAAACCCAACCAAAATCCATGTTCCACCACTTACTTGTTCTAGGACTTTGGACAAGTTACTTAATTTCTCTACACCTCAGGTTTTGTAAAATGGAAATAACAATGGCTTATAGTGTGTGTGTGTGTGTGTGTGTGTGTGTAACTACAGAGCTACTGTAGTTTGCTGTGTATAATGGCACCTTTTTGCCCAGATTTTTGAGGGAAAAATAAGGATGCACATTATACATGGGTAGTATCTGAAATATCTTGTATGTGTTCTTGCATTTTGTAATTATTTGTTACATTAAATTTCTTGTACCACAGTATGTTCAGAAATAAATGCTAAAATTCCTTTATAATACAAAAGACAAGTATCTAAATACAAATAAATAAATTGATTAAAAAATTAAAACAAAAGATTTTTTCCTGATGTTTTGGCCAAAAACATGGATGTGCGATACACCTGGGACCACACTATACAAAGCAGAGTACAATATTCTGTGTACCAGGTACTGTTCTAAGCAGTTTATATATGCCTTTTGACTAGTTTGATATTTACATCAACTCTCTAAAGCAGATAAACCTATTATCATCGGCTTTTTACAGATGAGGCACTGAGAAGTAATTTGCCCACAATCACATGGCTATTAAGTGGCAAAAGCAGGATTTGAACTGAGTTCTGTCTGGATTTCTATGCTTTTTTATCATTAGGAGTACATACACCATAGGGTTATTATGAGGATAAACTGAGTTTACATATCATGTGTATAGTCCAGTGTCTGGAAGGTAGTAAGCACTCAATAAATATTCATTATTATATTTTTTTCTTGGCCTTAGTTCAAAAGACTTCTCATTTATTTAGGGTTCACTAAGACTTGAGGCCAAACATATTATTTCTGATGACTGACTTAATTCATATAGTGAGTTCTGACCTGTGGCAATCACAGAAAACAAGAATTCTTGCTTTTGACTAAAAACTTTGCAGATAAATCACAACAAAAGAAAAATACCCTCCTGGGAAAAGGTACACCTCTGTATCCACTAGTCAGGTACTTTTCAAATATGCCCAAAAATGTAGTCCACAGAAAGAGCAGGCAGAGCAAACCACACCTAATACTGTAACTTGAATCCCGACAAAAAGAAATTCCTTTTAAAAGAGCTAAGCCAGAGAGACTCGAGCCTCAGTAGTGCCAGGTCTCAATTTTTAATTAAATCACCGATCCTCCTGCTTTTTACATAATCATCACCAAATCACCCCACCCTTCTTATCCGTGCTAGATCCCACGTTATCCGGCTTCGCATCTATCCATGTAAATTTCTCCTTTTTTTCTTCTTCTTCTTTTCTAATTAGCTAGGCCTGGATAAGGAAATATTCTTTTTTTTTTTTTTTTTTTTTGGTCACTGCCTAATAACGCACCATCTGATGAGTCCATTTTAACGATACTTTCTGACTAACGCTCCGAGGTCGGTGCCCCGCTGTGGCCCCGACCGTGCGAGGTCTGACGCGCGTCAGAATCACCAACTCTCGGGAAGCGTCTTTACACTTCTGGTTCGGCCCCCAGCGTAGGCCTGGGCACAGAAAATGCCTAAAGAGCCCTTTTCTGGAAGCACTGATTTTAACCGAACGCACGGCCAGCCTGTCTCTCCAAGCCATTCCTCAGAAAGGATGGCTTAGTGGGACCTTTCCCTTCACTCCCGAGATAACGCCCACAGGAACACGCTGGAGAGGAAGCCCGAGTTTTCCTCACAAAGAGCCGGGGTTCACCCGCAAGTGGTAGCGCCCCTCTGGGGGAACAGAGGTTATGCACCCCTCGACCCTCCAAACCTGCGGGCCCGCAGCGCCACCCGTCCCAAACACCATCCCTCCTACACAGCCCCGCCGAGGGGGCGCTCGAGTCGCTCAGGCTCGACCCTAGCACTCCGCACTCGCTAGCGCTCCCCAAGTCCCCAGAGGCCCTCATTTGGTTCCGCCCACCCTCAAAACAACAACAACAACAACAAAAAACCCTTGACTGACAACTGCAGCCAACCGACCCTTCCCCCACAAACCGGGTTACTTGGTCCCACCTACACCCTCCCCCACTCCAACTCTATCCAACTCGGCTCCTCACCGAGAGACATATCAATTTTGTCGAGGTTTTCATTACTGCGGGATTTCGGCGGCGGAGGCGGAGGGGTAGCCGAGGCTCCCACTAACCGGGTACCAAACCGGTTCATGGTTGGAGACGTCGCGCCGGTTCAGTCAGTAGTGAAGGCCGGAGTCTGAGGCCTGCCACCTCCCACTCACGCTCACAGACTAGCTGCACCGAGAGAGCGCGCACGCGTGCTGGATCAGCCTTCGCCCTCCCACCCGCGGCTGCGGCCGGGGGGAGGGGCTACAGAGACCAGCGGCCGAGGAGAGTGGCTCTACATGGGTACTTGCTTCTAGCGGTCCCTGTCGGACAGGAGGAAATATTGCATGCGCTGCTCTGGGCTCTTGCAAGGGCCGTTGTTTCAGCAGTTAGCCTCTTCGCCCAAATTTGGGGATGCTGGACCATGAGCACCTCAGAATCACATGTCTTAAGTGAGATCATGTTCCTCCGTGTCCTTCGAGTCTCTCCTGTTACAGAAAGGCCCCTAAGCTTTGGTACACACGACCCTTTCACGCCCCACTGCAATGCAGCCTCGGGGGCCGGAAAGACCCCAGTGAACGAAGATTGCAGAACAGCGTCCCCGCTCCCCTGTCCTTGGCCAACAACTCCACCTGCAGCATGCAGAATCGCCTCATCTGGACGCAAAGGCTGAAATGGTAATTCGTGCGTCACTAGCAATAAAAGCAAATGCTAATGTTTTCTGTATCTGTATCATTTCTCAACCTGCACTCTCAAAACATTGAGGAGGGAACTCACGACGTTAATAAGACTTCATCTTCCCTAGAGAGATAGGTAAGTACCTCTGCTTATTTGGCTACATTATTCTCTAATACATTTGCGTTGGGAATTAATAAAAGGATTCGTTTTCTTTCTAATCATCCCTACAGGGAAATATTACTATTTGATGAATGCTTGCGTAATATCTTTTTTCCTATTTACAAAACCTTATATTCCCTCTCCTCTTACCTTCTCCTCCAGAGTAATTGCACTTATGTGGAAACGTTTAGGTCATATCATCCTCATAACAGCTTAAAACTACCTAAGATATTTGCATTTAAGGAAAAAAACAGGGGTGGGTATTCTGTCCGTTTAGAAATCTCTGCCACTTTCCTTTTTTTCACTTCCTGAAATGTCTTTTTGCATAGAAACAAACCAGTGACCTAAAGTATCTCAAAACCACATAGCCTATACTTAATTTTTCTCCACCTGAGACAAAAATATAATCACATAAAAAGAGTGAATCAGGCAAGGACAAACCTATGAAGGGGTACAAGAAACTTCAGTGGGGGAAGAAACGTTTGGACTCAAAAAGACCTAGGAACAACATTCTGCATGTCAAGGAGAATAGCTGGTATGCTCTTAGCACAATGTGCTTGATTTTACTTCTGTTCCATGCTGCAGCTGCCACCCCCTCCCAACTGCTAAGAACTAGGGAAACTGGATTATAAAGATAAAAGTAGGCGAGAGACCTAGGTTTTATTGAGTTGTACTTCTTTTTACTCACTTTAGTCATGTGACCATTGTGTGAACTTGGAAGAGTGTTTGGGCCTCATACTCATCTTCAATACAAGGAAGTAATTATACTAAATATGTGTTACACTTAATTATTTCTAAGATTCCTTACAGTTCTAAAATCTTGGAAGCACAAGACGTTTTTCTCCCCTATCCTTCTTTTATTAGAAAATAGCTTCTACAATCTCTGCTTGTTTGTGATTACAGGAAGGAATGTTAGATTAAGTTCTTCATTTTTGTGGAAGAAAATTAGTACATTTAGAGTTTGGATGCATTTTGTATGTCAGGTACTTATAGCACAAATAATAAAAACCCAAATGTATATAAAATCCTTCCCAACACTGGTATATTCTTTTGTTCTGGTCGTCTCCCCAGCAGTGACCCCCATCCCAAATCTCCTTAGCTCTAAAAGGACCATGCCCCAATGTTTCATAAGCAAAACTAGCTGTTGCATTTCAGACTTTCGGATTTTTCAAGGGCTGAGGGTTTCAGAGTCTTAGAGAAATCACCCAAATTCCAAAGGGAACAACAAGGAAATAAGAGACATTATAGGTGAAGATAGGTGAGTTACACACAAAACCATACAAAATAAAACAGCAACCTGTGACACACACAGTAATAGTGAAGAGGGAGATAAGCCAAGGAATGAGAACTGGGGCTTGTCCAAGAAATCAATCAGCTAGCTTCAAGGGCAACCTTGCAATTGTCTGGGGCATGAGAGGCAACTATTCATTTAATCATATATCCATTGAGCACCAGGCATTGTAATAGGCCCTGGGGATAAAATGGTGAGCAAGGTGGATGCAGATTCCATCGCCACACAGCTTCCAAAGCAAAAACATTTTCTGAGCACCTACTATGAATGAGGCACTGTGCTGGACACCAAGCATGCAGCCTTTTTCTGGAGTACGTACGGTAGTTGGGCAGCTTCAGAAAAGTCAAAGGAAACGTAGAATTCAAGTAGCTGCCCTTTTTAGAGGCTTCAGTTCATGCACTGTAGATAAAACAATAACTAGGATTGCCAGATAAAATATCAGACTAGTTAAATTTGAATTTCAGATAAACAATGAACAATTAGTATAAGTTTGTTCCAGGTTTCAGATAAATAGCATTTTTTTTTACTATGTTGCATGCAATATTTAGGATAATTTATACCAAGTAATTATTCATTCTTTATCTGGAATTCAAATTCTAGAGTCTGACATTTTTATTGGCTTAATCTGGCAACCTTAACAACATCATACTTTTCGATTAATATGTTCAGGATCTCTTTTCACAAGAGATTTACATTCTCTTCAAAGGTAAGCACAAGTCTCACATATACAAGCCTTAACTATTTTGATTAGCTTGATATGTTTTTTAAGCCTCCCTTTTTCAGCTTTATTGAGATATAGTTAATGGACAATAAAAGACATATTTAAAGTGTGCAGTTTATACAGATGTATAGTATACATATCTTTGAAAATACTACCATAATCAGGATAATAAATATATACATCACCCCCAAAAGTTTTCCAGTGCTCTTTTGTAATCCTTTCCCCCAATTACTACCTAAGCACCCACTGATACGTTTTCTGTCACTTTAGATTAATTTGAATTTTCTAGAATTTTATAGAAATGGAATTATATAGTATATACTTTTTTTTTAACCTGGATTATTTCACTCAGCATAACTGTTTCAATCTGTATGCCTTCTATTCTTTTTCTTGCCTTATGCACTGACTGGGCATTCTAGTACCATGTTTAACAGGAGTGGAGAAAGTGGACATCATTTAACTGGCAGTCATATGTTTTTATTTGCTAAATTTTTGTCTCATTCCCAATCCCAGGGGGAAAGCATTCAGTTTTTCACCATTAAATATGATGTAAGATTTTTTTGTAGATGCCCTTTATCAGGTTGAGGAAATTCCCTTCTACTCATAGTTTGCTGGAATTTTAATCAGGGTGAATGTTGAATTTTATCTAATGCTCTTTATGCAGCTATTGAAATGCCCAAATGGTTTTTCTTTTTTAAATGTATAAATGTGGCCAATTACACTGACTGATTTTCAAATGTTGAACCAACATGCATTTTTGTGATAAAGCTACTTGGACATGGTGTATTATCCTTTTTCTATATTGCTGGATTTGGTTTGCTAATGTTTTGTGAAGCATATTGTTTCTCTTTTCATGAGTGATATTGGTGTATAATTTCCTCTTGTAATGTCTTTGTCTGATTTTGGTATCAACTCCTTTGCATTTCAGATGAGGATTTTAGAATTCATATGTTGATGTAATTTGTATTATACTAGTATAATAAGGGAGTTGGGTACAACTGCATTATATGTAGGTATAATATATATTAGTTAGTATAACTATTATTATTATACTTAACTCCCTTAAGGTACGTGTATGTGCAGTTTTTCTTCTGTGCTTGATTCTACTCATTCTACCCACTTTGCCGTTGTTTTCTGTTGCCAGTTTTCTTTTTGTTTGCCAGTTTTATAACTTCCTGTTCATCTTTTGTGTTGCCCTTTCCTTTGTTCTCAGCTTTTCTAGCTGTCCTGGTCTTCTGCCCTTTCATCTCAGTATTCATTCATTCATTCATTTACTGAAACAAGGTTTGATTTCCCAGTATCTGCAAGACGTTGCTACAGTGCTGTGATAACAGCAGAGAACATGACAGGTCGGGTTACAGGCATAGCTAGAGTCATTACTGGTCTCCCAAGTTCCTGACCATCATCAGGTTTTCTCTGAGTAAGCATGGGAACCTAAAGGGAAATCTTTCCTGGATGCAGAGGTTGGACTTCTGGCTCACTCCTTATCAGGTTTTGTCCTCTCTGGGCAGGGTAGGAGTCCTGTCTACTAAGGGTTCTAGGCCAAGTCACTGAAGGACTAATTGTGGCATTTTCTGAAGCTATACAAATTTACATAAATTTCAATTTCTCTCTATTTGCATAATTTTTTCTCTTTTTAAAATATATTCTCAATTCGTGCTAAATAGGTTGGTAGTCTAGGAAGGTCTGGAGAGCCAGAGTCTAGAGTCATGAGGCCTTTAGGCATTTATCCTTCTCCTATGCTTCTTTCTTTGCCCCTTGGCCTCCCTGCTTCTGGATGAAGAGCCCAGGCTGGATGGACTAACTCTTCTCTCTCTCATTCCCTCAGTAAAGGATCCCTTCTAGAGTTGCAGGGAGCTGGGACAGAGACATGGTGAACGTTCTTCAAATATTTAAGGATTTGATCTGTCCAGAAATAAGATTTTTTAAATTTTCATTGCAACTTTCTTTTTTTTTAATTTTTATTATATATTTTTAAAGATTTTATTTATTTATTTTTAGAGAGGGAAGGAAGGGAGAAAGAGAGAGAGAGAGAGAAACATCAATGTGCATTTGCTGGGGGCTGTGGCCTGCAACACAGGCATGTGCCCTGACTGGGAATCGAACCTGCGATATTTTGGTTCGCAGCCCATGCTCAATCCACTGAGTTATGCCAGCCAGGGCTTCATTGCAACTTTCTAAATTGTGGAGTTGTATGTATTGCCTGTTGCTGGCAATGAGCTTTACTGTACAATTGAATAAATGAACCCAATACTAAGTGCTTTAAGGGGGTAGACATGTTACTGTTGAGACAAAATAAAAACCAGTCAATTAATATTTGGCAAAATTCTTCAAAAGCTTGTTAAAATCAACTCATCCTTTATGAACTGCTATAAGCTTTATTAAAAGAAAGAAAAAAGAAAAAAGGAATTTCAGTAAATTTGGCAAAGTCTAAACACATTTGAGACCAACTCACTAGTTGGTCATGGCAAAATTGTCTAATTATTTTTAAAGATGCTAAACTGTGGAAAAACCTAACATTAACTTAAAATATGTTCAAATTAATCATTATAAACTAAGAAAGTTCCATCTGAAACACTAAAATTTTGGTTTTATTGATTAGGATGCAGTAACAAGAAAACATCATATTAAGATACTATTTTTAAAAGAATTTAAAAAATCCTTTGCTATTTTCAAATCTAAAGAGACATGGTAACAATAGTGCAGTATTCATATACCCTTCACCAAGATTCACTAGTAATTAGTTTTGCCACATTTGCTTTCTCTATGTATAGATGTATAGCTATAATTAATACTATTTGTTGTTGGACAATTTCAGAGTAAGGTGCAGACATGATGGTTCTACAGAATATTTCTCTAAGGATATTCTTTTATACAACCATGCTAAAACGATCAAGTTTAGGGAATTTAATATGCAACTCTATCCTCTAATGTATATAGTCTATATTAAAATTTTGCCAATTATCCTAATTATTATCATTTTTAACAATATATTTTTCCAGTCTAAGATCCAATCCAGGTTTACTTGTTGCTATTCTTTGTCTTGACTCTTTTGTCTACTTTAAACTGAAAAAGTTTATTTGCCTTTCTTAATCTTTTATGATATTTACATTTTTGAAGATTGAAGGCAGTTTTTGCATAGGTGGTCCTTCAATTTGGTTTTGTCTTATTGCTGCCCTGTGATTTGATTCAGGTTATCCACTTAGTCAAGGATAAGTGATGTTGTGTCCTTGTGAGCACTCAACATTGGGAAGTACATGGTATCTTTTTGTCTTCTTGGTTGTCTTTAATCTCTTTGTTAAAGAGATGTTCACCAGATTTTTGTATTGTAAAGGTATCCGTTTATGTTGTGGAAAGATCGTTTGAGACTATATGAATATCCTATTTCAGATTTCACTAATGGCTTTAGCATCTATTGATGACTCTTGCCTGAATCAATTATTACTATGGTGGCTATAAAATAATGGTTTTCTAACAAACATTCTTCTACTTTCATTAGCTGACTTTTATTGTAAAAAAAAAAAAAGATTTCCGTCCCCCCTTTTTCCTTCCTTTTTCTATTTATTTATTTGTATACTTATTAATATATACATATAAGTTTCCATAGAAATTCAGACTCATTTTGGGTTCAGAAATTCTCTTCTGAAAAGCAAAGGGGTGAAGAGTGTAAGGGTTGTTACTTACACTTCAGAAGAATATAGATATGTCTATATATAATGAATTATCATACTCAAATTGTTTTGGACTTGGCCAGTGGGAAACATCCCTTAGCTTTCAAAATCTGAATATTTTCCAAAATGCTGCTAAGAATAATTTCAGTTAGTATAATGATAAAAAGAACATATTCATGACTATAATTGATATTTGTTGATATATTCAAGAAGACTTTCTTAACCAAGTTTTTGACAAATAAGTAAAAAAATGAGCTTTTAAAATTTTGTCATTTGAATAACTGATTCTTGAATGAAATTGTTTTTCTGCCAGTGTTTTTTTAGGACCTACTCTTGTTTATATAAAAAATAGTATCCTGGTGATCATGAAACAAATAGGTTGTCCTGAGGAGTGTGGCTCAGCTGGTTGGGTTTTGTCCGTGGTTGCTGGTTTAATGCCTGAGCTGCAGGCCCAGTTTCCCATTTGGGTGTGGGCGAGAGGCAGCCTGTTATGTTTCTCTCTCACATTGATGTTTCTTTCTCTCCTTCGCCCTCCCTTCCCCATTCTCTAAAAAAAATAAGTAAAATCTTTAAAAATAAAACAAGTAGGTTGATCAAGATCAAATAAACTTCAAATTTCTTGACTTTTAAAATACTAATTCATCAAGCGGTTGCTAAGTAAGGCCATTTCATTTATTGAATCCTGATACTAGATATTTTTGCATATTTGACCTTTTTTTCCATTAGGACCCCAAATGCACAAAATTGAATTAATCGTAATCCTTAGTTCTTTACTTATTCTCATCATTTTCTATGCATGACCAATTTTTGCTTAGTTGATTATTTTAAATAACATTATAATTAGTTATGATTTCATAACTAATTTGATATTTATTTTTCTAAAGTTATTTAAAAAACTGTGTGCCTACAAACCCACTATTCCAAGCAAAAGCTAGAACAGACAATAACCCTATGACCTCACAATTCCACTTCTAGGTATCTATCCAAGAGAAACCCTTGCTTACATACAAGAGGAGACATGTAAAAGAATATTCATGGCAGCACTGTTTATGATAGCAAAAACGTGGAAATAACCCAAATGCCTATCAGTTAAAGGCAGCATAAACTGGTGTAGTCACACAATGGACTATTATACAGCAGTCAAAATTAATGAACTGTAGTGACACACAACAATATGAATAAATCTTGTCAATGTTGTATTAAGGTGAAAAAGTAGGCCCCAAAGAATAAATACAGCTTTATACCCTTTATACAAAGTTAAAACACATACGTTTTATTTATTTTTAAAAACATTTTATTTATTTTTTGAGGGGAATGGAGGAAGAGAGAGAGAGAGAAACATCGATGTGTGGTTGTCTCTCACGTGCCCCCAACTAGGAACCTGGATGGCAACCCAGGCATGTGCCCTGACTGGAAATTGAACTGTCAACCTTTGTTTTGCAGGCCAGTGTTCAATCCACTGATCCACGCCAGTCAGGGCTAACACACATAAACTTTAAAAACAATACTTCTTAAGAATATAGATAGATGCAAAGAAACTATATAAAGATGGAAGCAGTGGAGGAGATTCAGAATATGGCTACCTGGGGTGTGGGAAAGCAGAGGGATGGGTGGGAGGGTGGTGGACACATGACAGGTGTAGGTTATTGTCATGTTTATTAACTGAATGTTTTAAAGAAAATACATGTAAACCCAGACTTGGTCATGTGAGGAAAGTCCTGTTTTCTAGAACTGTTACTACAATTTTAGTTCTGCAATTCCCAGATAAAGCTGACTGACTTTCATGTAAGTGTATGTTAAGATCATTTGGGATTATACTGTATGACAAAAAAATGGAAATTCATACATTTGCAGAAACAAGGTAGTAAAACCTCAATGACTAAAATGGCTCCTTTTTAAAACATTTTTAAAAAGATTTTATGTATTTACTTGTAGAGAGAGGGGAAGAGAGTGACAAAGAGAGAAAAACATCCATGTGAGAGAGACACATTGATTGGTAGCCTCTTGTCTGCACCTGACAGGTACCAGACCTGCAAGCCAAGCTTGAGCGATCACAGGGAATCCAATCTACACCTTTTGCTTTGCAGGATGATGCTCAACCAACCAAGCCAAACAAGTCAGGGCAAAATGGCCCATTTCTTTAAAAGTATAAGTCTGTTAGGAAAATATGAGAAAGTTTGAGCAAAAAGTATTTTTCTATATAATTGGAAATCATAATTTGCATTAAGAAACTCTTTCATTACACTTTTTACTCACAAAAAATGTTATCTCAGGTTTGAAAATTCCTGAAAGTAATAAATTATTTATAATATAGTAACTATTTTTTCCTGGAGTTAACCTAAATCCCTCCCTTACAGACTAGTGCTGTGCTGCTCTCTCCACTTTCCCTTCCATTCTTCTCCTTAATTTACAGGCATCCTGAGAAATTGTTCATCCTCAGTCCTCCTGAAAACCTTTGTCCAAAGCCTTTTCCTCCTGCACTCCCTTTGTAATCCCAAAGTAACCTGTGCTCTTCTGAGCTTGTGACCTCTTCATTAAAATGCTTGAGGTCGGCCCTGGCCATGTAGCTCAGTAGTTAGAGCGTCGACCCCAAGACTCAAAGGTGCCCATTTGAGTTCCAGTCAGGACACGTACTGCAGTCAACCAATGAATACATGAATGGGTGGAAAAACAAATCAATGTTTCTCTGTCTTAAATCAAATTTAAACATTTAAAATGCTTGAAGTCTCCAAACACAGCAAGAGTTAAAAACCAGTATAAACTGAAGAGGGGTTAACCATAATTGGACTTCCTAGTCCAGACCTCCGACCAAGTTGGTTCCAAGGGTGAAAAGAGCCGTGTGTAAATGTGCACACCCGTGGGGACTCCGGAGGCAGACCCGAGGGGAATTTCAGCGAGGCGCACGCCCACAAGCTCGACGCCAGGGTCCGCAATCCTAGGCGATCGCGGCCTCCGATTGGATAGAACCGTGCATGCCGGGAACAGCCGGGCCTTTGTAGTGCTTCCTGGGAGTTGTAGTTTTGGGGGCCGGAAGTGGGGGTGGCAGGTATAGAAACCGCTGCTGAGGCAGCATTTACCGCGGCTGCTGTCAGGCGCGGATAGTGTGCATTACCCTGAGCTCTGCCGCGGTGCGTTCCTTCTCTGTTGCTGGGAGGGACCCGAGAACCCTGAGGGGCGAAGCGGCCTGGACGCCTCTCTTTAGAGAGGAGGCATGTCGCAGCCCCGGATGGGGCCAGAGCGCGCGGGAACGGAGCTTGGCGACCGCGGGGAGCGCCCGCCGGAGGAGAGCAGGTGGGCTGGGAAGGGGGCCGGGGAGTCGTGGGCAGATGGGTGAACTGAAGCACCGGGAGGCTTGGGAGGGCTCGGAGAGCTTGGGGTGACGTGCTGGGTGCAACAGACTTGAGGCGACTGCCGTGGTGACTTGTTTGGGAAGAAATTCTGAGAAGAGGGACGGGCAGGGCGTGGATAGAGTGGAGGAGGGAACCGGCTTAGAGAGGGTGAGAGAGGGTGGAAAAGACATGTTAAGGCCAGGGGGAGCAAAAGTGGGTGCTGGAGAAGAGGTGAATATTGAGGGGTGCTGTAAGGAAATTTTCCAGGCCAGAGTCTATAGATAGGAGTAGGGCACAGGGTTGGTGCCCTGACTGAAACTTGCTGTGACAGCAAGCAAGTGGAGATGATATTACATAGATTGACGTAAAAATTCGAAGCAAAGATTAAGCATTGTGAGTGGCCTAGAAAGAAGCGTAGGCAGCGATGAGTGTGAGGAAGAAGGCGAGAAGGAGGGCCCTTGGATGAAAGTGGACGATTGTAATGGCAGTGGTGTGGGGTGGTGACTTGCCAATGAGACTACAAATTGTGTGCATGCCCTTTGTCAACGCTGGATCCCTGTCAGAGAGTGGCAGGACCTCTCTGCCATGTCCATTTCATTTTCAAACCCTTCACTCCTTCTTCACAATGCAACTAAAGAATTTCACATTCAAAGCCCTGGCTGGCGTAGCTCAGTGGATTGAGCGCGGGCTGCGAACCAAAGCATCGCAGGTTCGATTCCCAGTCAGGGCACATGCCTGGGTTGCAGACCATGGCCCCCAGCAACCGCACATTGATGTTTCTCTTTCTCTCTCTTTCTCCCTCCCTTCCCTCTCTAAAAAATAAATAAAATTAAGTTAAAAATAACAAAA